>JBBBDQ010001696.1:727500-770000 GCA_037127315.1 Ascarosepion bandense
CTCTGATTGGCTGTTTTGCCCTATTACAGTGACAAACCAACATTATTCTAAAGATTCTTCTTGTTGCTTTTTCATCTTTTATTTTTTCTAATAACAATAATAAAATGCCAAGGTACTCGTAATTAGGGAGACAGTATTTGCCAATGTTGGTGAAACAAGAAGCTAATTAATTTAGCAAAGAAGAGAAAGTGTGTAGCTGAGAGCATTGGAAATTTGAAACTTTTAAATCTCATTTGAACAAGAATCATTTTCCTGTAATCATGTTCACATTTCTTGCAATTTAGGAGAGAAGAGAGACGAAATGCCTAGCAAAGTGATTCAAATAAATGAGGTAGAATTAGATCCTTGTCTATAATGATGTTTTTATAAAAGCAATGAGGATGAGGATATTAGTGCATGTATAATTGCCAATGCTAAAACTCTAGACATAAGCAGAGACATCACCAAACATTGACACAGTTAATGGTAGAAGCGGTTAGAGAGAAGTAAAAAAAAAACAAGTCTTTCTTTTGAAGAGTTTGGCTAAGATATTAGAACTAATAGTGGACCACAGAGCAATGCTATTCACTGTTATCCATCAAGCTGTTTTTAATCTTTGGCAAGTTTTACTTAGTATTATGTTGGTTAGTTTTAGTTTATGAAGCCAAACTCTCATGAAAAGAAGGACTTGAATTTTTGGTTAGGATAAGATTCAAGGTTAGGAACAATTAAGGAATTGAATTTACATATCAACTTTATTCTCTTTAAATCATCAGCCTTTTGAAAATGAATGCAAAAAGAAAATGCATTGCAAATATTAAAGAGTTTACCAAACAAAAGATATTTGCCATAAGTAGAGAAATTATGTTCAGAACAAATTGTTGGCTAACAATTAATAATAGAATCTATTAGATCCTGAGTCTCAGGATTTATTCAAGAATTGGTAAATCCAAACGTTTACAGATGTGTTTTTGTTGTATGGATTACAAATTTTTACTGGTACACAGCCTAGATAACCTGCTCATAGGCCTGAAGTCAATCACCCTTATTAGGAGCAAGTCAGACCAATGCCACTTCAGTGATTCAGTCAAATTCCATTTTAAGGGTTGCCATGATTCTATTGTGCTGTGTATTTTTTGGTTTACCCAATACAAGGCCTAAGAGCCACTCAAGGGAGTAGGTTACTGAATAAGGTTGTTGTAAGAATGTAAAAGGAAGAAGCAAAGAGTAAATGCTATGTGGATATGTAGGATAGACAAGGGTTGGTTCTAGACTGGAAGAGTATAAAATCATAAGTAACCTGAGAAGCCCATTCACAAGAGTTTCTTCCACAAAGTAAGCAAAAGAGATAGAGAATAATTTGTGGCTTTTGTAACAAGTATGAAATAAACAGATTCACTTTTGGTGAATCAGTTATTATAATCTGATTAGCTTGAATGTTTGTTACTGCTGAATGGGGAGAGATTCTATTGGTCTTTTGATTTGGTAAATTATATTTCCAATGGCAAATGCTGGTCATAATCTTTTCAAAAGAGTTGACTTCTTAAATGAATTGCTGTACTTAAGTGTTTTCCAACAATGATGACTACATATTTTTGTAGCTAATCTCAATCCTGAAGCAAAACATTTTTACTGATTCTATGATTTAAATTCAAGAAGGTAGATATTTTTTTGGAACAACAGTGCTAACTATGGAACCATTCTGGATTAATGATATTTGAAGTTGATTTGAAATAGCTTTTGTTTTCCCTGAATAATCCATTTTCACTTTCTAATAAGACTTTTCTCTGAATGAGAAAGATTTAAGAGGAACAAAGTTGCTTATTGTAACAATAGGTGATGTTGCTAATCTTGATTTTTTAGCATAACAATTGAAAAAGGCAAGAATAAAAGTGTCAGTTAAACAAACAGATAAAAATTAGCAAAGTTATTTCATAAATAATATAAAAAATACACATAAAACATAAATAAATCATAAAATCAAATTTCAAAGAAGCAAACAATAAGTAAAATATTTGGCAAAAAACAACAAATGTTTGAAAATAACAAAATTGTTAAACAATAAAAATATATTTTTTTACCATTTCTCATAATGCAAAATATTATTTGAATAATTTAAAAATAATTTTGTGTTGTAGAGAATTGATATTATTAAAAACTTCAAGAAAATGAGTTTGAAATTTACTCCATTGTTTCTGGAATATGATTTCCATGATGCTTAATTTTTCCTTAGATTTTCAGTACTTTAAACATGAAGATTTTTGTCTCAGATTCTTTGACAGAATTTGGTCTACTGATATTTAATGGTATAACATTATTTAAATACCAACATTGAAAAAATATGTGCAAACCAAAAAGAAATTTTATAATTCACTTATTTTTATTTTTCAAATTAAATAATTTTGGTCTGACGTTTGATCATTAATATTTTAAAAGAAGGATCCGGTTGTTTTTTGTCTTTTCTTTTGACAATTTCTTTTTATGGCTCTATTTTACTTCACAGAAAAAAAATTCTTTAAGACATTTTTCAGATGGAACCAAAAGTTTAATTTAGTTGGAACAAAAGAAAATTGACATTTGCAATACGCTGTATTAATTAATATGCCTACAAAATTTATAGAGTCAAAAGTTTTATATAGAAGAGAATTTAATAAAATCACTTTGCAATATGAGATCAGGTAAAAATCATTCAACAGACTGAAAACCAAATGCATTCAACAAGAAAACATAAACAACTAAATTTGCATTTCAGCAACAAAAACATTGATTTGAAAAGCAAAAGAAATAAGGTTTGATTGATATGATTTTTGTGGAGAACAAAATTGATATTAATATTAAGAGAATACTGAAAATTGTATCTTAATCATAGTAATAGTAATAATAATAATAATAATGTAAAAGACGGAATTAATATATTCAAATAATGATAATAGTAATAAATGGGGGTTACAAAAATAATTACAGTGCAAAAAATAAAAATGAAAATAAATTGAAATAAAATGATTTATGTTAGAATTTTTTAAATGAGGAATTATAATGACTTCCCATATTGACCAGTATGTCCATCTTGATTGTTATACTACAATGAGAGGTATGACAAAGTGAATTAAAGTGGTGATCAAACCATATCTGGTAGTCGTATGTTCAATCTCCGGGTCAAGTAGTGCGGAAAAACCTTCATTTAGTGGGAAAAACAGACAAGCAACACAAAAGGTCAAATACACTGGAGAGTATTAATTGATATGAATTATCTCCCCTTAGAATGGAAAGCTGAAGGAGAACAATCTAGCCTCATAAATCGTATAAAGGGTTCAGTTCAAAATTCCAATAAAGTTTCTGATTATGATGACAGGCTAAGGGTACATTGTAAGTATAACAACCAAGATAAGGATACTTGTGCAAATTTAAATGTACAATATGATACAATATCCCTTCCTCCATTTAAAAAAAAATGTCACTATTGTGCTTAAGATGTTGTCATCTGTTAGTTTTTGTTGATCTTTAGGAAAATCATAAAATCAATTATAAGTTTGTTAGTATTGTTAGGTGATGATTTGCTGAAAATTAATATTATGTACATAAACATTGGAGGGTTATCACTCCAGGTATTACCTCTCCTTTGGGCTGAGGTTATTACTGGGTACGTAAGGTGTCCCCAAAATGGAAACTACTTAGGGGTAGGGGAGCTTGAACAATTTGTATACAGCTACTAACACACTTTAAATGTCACCTTATATCACATTCAGCTCAGTGTAGGTGTGCAATTAAATATCCTGACCCCCTAAAACTCAGTTTTTATTATAGTTATGAAAAAAATCATGATAATAACATTTAAATAAAAGTTACTGTGAATAAAAATTAATTGCAGATGATGCTTTTTATTAAGACTGAAATTCAATGAAGATCCTAAAGAACAAAGCAAAAGAAAGAAAAAGACATGAGAGAAATCAGGAACGAATAATTGATGCAGTTTAAATATTCTTCTCATTGGTGGAAGCAATCTTCAATTGTCACATTATAAAACGCACTAAAAACTTCAGGCTTCCAAAGTAATGTTTGCAATGTTTAAATAAGCATGCAACTTCACCTCAGGAACATGCCATAAACAATTGTCATAAATTGATTTTCTTGTCAGACCGACATCTGCAGTAGTAACCAGCAGCAGAATAAGACACATGCTTGCTTACTAATCATTGGTAGCGAACTGATTGCAATAATTATTGTAAGATGACGGAAAATCAAACTTTTTATAGAGTAAGCAGATATTGCAACAATCTGACTGATTCATAGTAGTGACGTAGTTATAAAACAAAGAGTCACCAAAGCCCTAACTGATACAACATTGCAATCGCCTTAATAACTGCCTCTAAGACTGCAGTATCATTACAGCTGACAAATATATAAACATGTACACTTCTAACTGCAACAACAACAGCAACAACAACAACAACAACAACAACAATTGATACAGAAAATCTCAGAATTGGTGAAATTTTGACTTCTAGCAAAAGTTGATGATCAAGTCTGTGATTAGTAACTAGATTAGAAAAGTTGTCATAAATAAACATGCTTTGTAATTATAATAACAAAAATTTTAGCAGTGTTTATGAGATAAAGGCATTCCCTAAAAGTTCCCAGAGACCGAACATAGCAGCTAACACCTTGAAATGAATAAAGGCAAATATGCTTGTATTTGGGCAACAACTAAAACAATTGTGTCAAGCAAAATCAGCTTTTGTGAAATCTAAGGTCACAGAAAGGCAATAACGAAAAGAAAGTAAGAATATATTGCAGAAATGGTGTTGAGTGCTGGTATCTGGAATGGAAAAAGGCAAAATTATTGCATAAAACATTCATATTAAAAACCCATGTTTTTACAAATCTATCATTAAGTAACCAATTGAAAATTGCTTCTATTTTTTTCTTTGTCATTCCTTATTTACAAAGTTTTACAATAAATTAAAAGAAAAAATTAAATTTTGCTCTGACTTCTAGATTAATCATTATTATTATTATTCTATAATGAGTATCTCCGTCTATATTGTTTGAATTGTGACATTTTGAAGATTCTCTGCCTTCTACAATGGTGTTATATTCTAATTGTCCTTAAGTGTCAAGTCTTCTCTTCCTCAAGTTGAGAAATATCTTGTAGGCAGAAGAGATACTTTGATTTGGAGACATGAGGACATTTTGGATTAAGATTTAAGATTGAAGTAAAAAAAAAAAATTACTCCAGATTCAAAGTAAAGCTGAAAAAGCCCCAATATACATTGGAAAACACATTATAATAAAAGCAATTATGAAAATACTAGCGGAACCTGTGGAATTTCCACAGAAGGAAAATTATGATTTCCTGGAAAATTTTTACTTTGTCACACTACAAATGATAGTGATGTCTTCAAACATAAAGGTACTGGATAATAAAATAATGATAATACAGAGTTTAATTTTATTAGAATATATAGAAAAGTAATGTCCATAGAAGCTACTTTACTGTAATCTTATATTAAGCAGTGTATACACAGACCATAACGAAAATACTGTACGCTATTTTGTGAGAGATTTTGAAAGAGAAAATGTTTTTTTTGTTGCTGAAAAATCATGGCTCCTGTGTCCATTGTAAACAGAAAAGACCAGCTGAGTAATGGCCAAGGGTGTAAAGACCAGAAATTTTGTTATTAGGTCGTGGGATATTGACAACAAACTGACCTATTTTTACTATATTGTTCAGTACACACACATATACACACACACAATTACTGCTACAATCACCAGCTTAAGCTGCTACTGCTGAGGTAATGCTATAGGCTCTCTCCTCCTACTCTCTCACTCTTTACTACCCTTCTGTTTGACAAAGGTGAGCGAAAGGCTGAGGAGAGTAGCGTTTATAAAAAGATAGAGGGGAAGGAAAAGCTCGTATTGAGAGTAAGTGTGTTATCTTTCTTCAGTGGCGTAACGGACGAAGGAACTAAGTAACTAACTAAGGAAGGAACAAGCAGAATTATTAAATGATTAATCCAAAAAATTAGTTGAAAAGTGTAGAATAATGAGATTTACTAAATCATTCAGGTAAACCACTTAGTCTCCATTAATTTGGTAAAGATGGAATAAGTATAATATTTTCTGAAAAATGTCTTTTATAGGAAAATAGTTTTCATTTATTTATGTTATAAATTTTAGAGTCCTTCATCTGGAATGTTTGCCGAAAGGTCCAGAGATATATAATATATTTATCTATACTTTATCATGTTAGTTTTCTCTTTGCTGAGAGACTGAGAACTTTGTTGCTGTATGGAGTGACTGTTGTTGCCATGGTTATGAATCAAGGGAGGTGAACCTGGTGGGGGGGGTGATCTTAATGCTCAATGGCTTGAGACAGAAATGTGTCATCCTCTCTACTGCAATTAGTCTGATGCATTTTACTGGCAACTGTGGCTTTGATGCTGGTTGTGGAAGGGATTGATTTTTTCTTTTTTCATTAACTCTATGATGTGAAAGAAAAAATGATATGTATTCATATATTCATTTTCAAATTTCATCTACAGTAGTGTAACGTTAACATGGAAGATTATGTGGCTCGAGTATGAAGAAGAATTTACAAAAGACAGAACAGGAAATAGAAAGTTGTCAAAAATGTCACTTGCGCATATAAAACTTTACGTTATACTAAAACATATTAATTATCTACATTATTATCCTCATTTTTGTTGTTGTTTCAATATTAAATTTCAAACATTATTCTTCTTATTAATTGGCATTGTTTTAAATTGAAACGACTTGTAAACAATTTTGATATAAAGATTTTGGGGCTACAGCACAGATTTACGAAAGAAATATCTGTGAGAAATAGTGTGAGTCTTCAAGAAACTTTTTTTTGAATGTGAAGTATTTCATTCATAAGAAATGAAACATGAACTTAATAAAAAAAGGGTTCAAATAACCATTACAATTTTCTCTTTTTTTGAGAACTTCCGGTGGCTTTTGTAGGAAGAAGATTAACTTTAATTGTAGAGAAGAGAAAAACTTTTCCCTGAGGAACAGACATAAAAAAAATGGATAAAAGAAAAAAGCAAGTTATTTTCCTGTTTTGGACAAGAAACTGAAATAATGGAAGAGAAGAAGACATTTGAATTTCTGATCCTAAAAACCAAGAGAAACTGATAGATTTTTCTAGATAAAAGTGCATAAAATGATAGAGCTGTATATAAATGTATTTGCTTTCCCAGAATACTTTCCTTATTTTTTTTTCATTTAATCATTTCATATTTTCTAAGAGATGTAACTTTCCAAGGCAACAAGAGACCAAAACATTTTGGCACAAATACTATGAGTACCTCTACATGAGTACCTCTACATGAGTACCTCTATCAAGAGTAGCTATTTGTTGGTTACCATGTATTCTCACGTGTTGATTCAATCATCAGGTGCTTGTTATGAACTGACCATTTCGAGACTTGACTTTTTGATTCTTGCATTGTTCATGGTAGCTATATATCATAATGCTTAAAACACTTCAGTCTGTCAGTTGAGTGCCATACATGATACACGCTTTGGGCGATCATGTCTCGAAAGAGACATGACTGACTGGGCAGAAGGTTATCTCACAGTAGGTTGCCATTGCTTTCTGCAGTAGACTGGTTACTAGCCAAGGCTATAGAACCCAATCTGTCCTGTTATTTGACTCATAGCTAGAGGGGGAAGTAGTAATTAATGGGGGATCAGTTTATTACTTCATAACAATATAAAACTGATCCTCCATTTTATACCCAGTAGAAGCCTTAATCATGTTTCCAGCTATTATATTCATTCAGTCAGTTAAGTACCATACGTGATACACGATTTGGGCGATCATGTCTCGAAAGAGATCATCCCACAGTAGGTTACCATTGCTTTCTGGAGTAGACTGGTTGCCAGACAAGGCTAGAGAACCCAGTCTGTCCTATTATTTAAGCCATAACTGGAGGAAAGAGACTGATTAATGCCTTTCCCAAGGGTATTACATAGCTTAAATAGCTTAATTTGTCTTTTGTCGAACTGCAAATTACTTTGTGGCTAAGGGTTTTAAGACACGTCAGATCAATTGATGGCTTCTAAGGCCAGTAGATATATCATCTTTAGCTATGTATTTTATATTTATTAGTTTTTCTCTTAATGTACTTATAGTAGTTTCTAATTAAAAATTTATATATATATATATATATATATATATATATATATATATGACAACCTTGTATGTGGGTGTGAAAATTTATATATATATATATATATTTTCTAAACATATACTGTTAAATATAAGAAACAATGAATGTCTATTATGCTTAATCATGAGTCGTTCTAAACATTGTGTTTTGGCTTTAATTCCAGCTGAAAATAAAGACAAAAATTCTCCAACATTTCGATAATTTTTTATTAAGTTGGTTCTATGTTTTCGGCTCACATGAGCCATCTTCAGAGAGGTTATAAGGATGGTAACACACAGACATCCACCATCAGCGACAATTTTATCTTGTGTTGACATAATATGATGTTTAGAACAGCTCATGACTAAACATAATAGATATTCATTGTCTCTTATATTTAACAATACATGTTTAGAAAATTATCTGCTGCTTGGATACACTATATATATATATATATATATATATATATATATATATATGACAACCTAGTAAATGGGTGTGATAGTGGGGATAAGCTCCCACTATCTATAAAATGCTCCCATAGCATGCTTGTTCAAATAACCACTGATAACTAAAGCTCCTGGCATGCTCGTAACTTGTGGAACTACTTTTACAGACAGGAGAAGTGGGTGAAAGCGGGTTTTTAACATCTCATAACCAGTTGCTTCGGGCAGTTGGAGCTCATCAGCCTGGGAAGGCAGTTCTCCTAGGGGATGGAAAACCTTCATTTCAAACCTCTGCTGCCTTGCCGTTATACCTAGTCATGGAAAAGACTTCAGGAGTAAACCTCGAGGTAAAATCAAGAGTCAGAGTCTCTAAGTCTCTGTTGTATTCAACTAGTTCTGGCAACTCCTGCGACGGCACTAGTCCCAAATTGTAACAACCCTTTTGTTCCTTTGGTCTAATCAGTGATGTGGAGAGGGGGATGTGATACATGGGCAACAGCCTGTCCTCCATATAATATTGCTCAGGCTTCTTTTATTTTACATGTGTTACAAGTCAATCCCAGACAAGCCCCCAATTTTATTACATGTTAAGTGTAACAAAAGAAAAAAAATGACTGACCAAAACTCAGTGATAAATCATAGACATATCTTTAATTTACAAAAGACACCAAATAAAATATTTACAAATATACAATTTTTGTTGCATTTAAAACAAGAGACATAGAGTTTACTACTGGCGAATGTTACAAGCAGAGAAGGGGAAGGTAAGGTGTCAAATATCTTTACCCAGTTAAGTTGGCGAAGAAGTTAAGTGCTATATTTTGTGGAAATTCTTATATGTGTATATAAAGAATAATTATTAGTTTAGTCAATGAAAGAGTCAAAAATATGTATTTACCCATATAGTTCCATGAGGTTCTCTTTCAGGTTTTAGTTGGTCGGCAACTTCTTAGAGATTTTTTCGGCTGGGTATAAATTCTTGAATCAAAACCAGAGTTGATACTATCAGCAAATCCTTTTAACAACTGAATATTCTTTTCCCAAAATCTATTTTTATAGGGGCTAACACCTAATTTGCATATTTCTAGAACATTTAGAATTCTCTTGATTTTACTGGAACATTCTAGCATCTTCCAAAACGTTCTATTCCTAATTTCCCTATTTTTACAACTTCTTTATGAATTAAAACTTTTTCTAATAACAAGTAGAACTCAATAGAGTCCCTTACTACAACTTTTTAGACATTATTATTATTATTTTTATATATAAATGTATCCTCGTAACACATGCTATGAATAATTTTTTTGTTTGCGTTTGTGATTTCACTTTAAAATGACATAAAGTTTGAAGTGCAACATTGTGACTGTGTTATTATCTGTTGGCATCTCCTTTCCATTCAAATTTGAATTCTACTTTTTTGCCATATTTCATTGGCTTAAACCCGTCTCTAAATCTTCTCATTTGTATTTTTCTTTACTTTTCCCTTTCTTTGTTTCTGTGTAATTTTTTCTTATACTTCTCTCTTTTTCCCTTTTTCTCACTAATTTTCTCCATAGTATTTTCAGTAATCTAAAAGTTCTTTTCAATGATTGATTCTTGAATCCTTTTCACCATCTCTCTCTTCTTTTCCCCTTCTTCCCTACCCTCCATATCATTGTCTAGACGACAACCTTCTAACATAATCTACTCTCTCTTTTATCACCCCTCTCATTATTCTTTCTGATATTATCTTATTTTTTCTTTCTTTCATGTAAACTTCCAATGTATGAATTTCTTTTTTAGTAAACTTCTGGTATATGAATTTTGTCCTATATATGCATAATAAAGAACTTTGTTGCTTAAGAAGCAAGGTTTTTCCTTGCTGAAATGGACATATGGGATATGTAATTTATAGAGTTTTATTTGAAAATATACCAAATTATATATATATATATATATATGATTAATTCAGAGAAGTTTGTCTCTTAACTGAGCAGAGTCATGCCAAATTTAAAGTTTCATGAAGGCACCATAATATTTTCACTTGTCAGGGCTAGATTTTCAACATTGCCTTCACACTACCTTCACAAATCTCTGAAGTTGGCATACTCAATTAAGTGACAAACTTTTCTGCATTAGTTCTATTAACATTCTATCTCTACCCCAATATCAAGCACTTTACAACAAAAAACCTTCTTTCCAAAATATCTTTTTATTAGTAAACCACTGAAAAAACAATCTTGGCTAGCACTAAGCATTATCACAACTCAGTAATATATATATATATATATATGTGTGTGTGTGTGTGTGTGTGTGTGTGTGTGTGTGTGTGTGTGTGATATATACAGCCTTTGTGATTTCACTTGCTCGATCGACTCAGTTGATTAAAAACTTAATTGGTCAATTAAAGTTTATTGCTTTACTCACCTGTGGTCAATTAAAAATCTCACAATGAAACCTGTCCCTTCAAATATAGAAAAAGGAAATCTGATTCCTTTTACAACCCAAAAGTTAGGCCACTGAAGATTCACAAGTTACTTAGAATGACCTACAATGAAATTATTGAGCTCTTTGGTCTTGCTTTTATCATTTTGGTTAGTGTAAATATTCGTTTAATTAACACTTCCAGAGTGGAGCCAAAATGTCCCTGTCACCCAGGTTAAAGATGCTCACAGATTTTCATTTAGAAAAATATTATCCTTGCCTCAACATCTATATTTTCATCCCCATTTATGAAAAGTAAAAACAAACATTTGAAAGAAAGATAAAAAATATATATATATTTGGTTCAACTACACACCAAAAAACAAATTATACAAGTAAGTAATTTTTGTATAGAAAGTCATTGAGAAAATCAGATTTGTTATTTTTTTTATCATCTCTGAGATGCAGATTGTAGTCAAACAGAAGAAAGAAACTACAAATTTAGGAACCTTCACTCAATTGCCAAAAAAAAAAAAAAAGAACAAAAACAAAAAAAAAAACAGCATGTCATGATGCTAAAAGGGGCTCAAACTTAATAAAAACAAAGTTTTATCATCAAAATGTTTATGGAAGGAAGGGAAGATCAAATTTTGTTGTTATTATTTAAAAATTTTTTAAAAATTCTTTCTAACACATTTGAAATTTTAATTAAAATTTCCTTTTTTTGTTTTCCATTGGCAATTCACACTATGTTTACGTAAGAAAACAGAGTTGGTTGAGTAAAATGATTTTGGGGTGAGTAAATTTTCCCTCGCTCTCGATCACCAGTTGATTGATTTCTTTTTCAAATCTCAAAGGCTGTATATGTATATATATATATATAATTATATATATATATATTACCCATTGTAATAATCTAAAATCTTTTATAAATGATATTACTCTGTTAGATTAAATAAATGAATTTAACATTGAGTTCTATTGAGTTCATCTCTATCAAAATTTACTTGGATTGTATACCAAGTGTGCTATGTTACATATATATATATATATATATATATATATATATAAATATGAAGTAGATTAATTTGAAATTAGAGCTATTCTTACTAATGCAGTAACTATTAAAATAACCAGAAACAAACCCAGAATAACTAATCTTGCTACCCATAATACCCCAGTGATTAGCATATATTAATTGTCCAACTACTACCCAATACTCTGAACCTGAAGATCAAAACTATCTGTCACTATTTGGTATTAACTGATATTATTTGGTATTAACTGACAAATAAATTTAAATAAATATGTTGGTTAATACAAAATCCATAAATTTTTGTATAATTTTGTAATATTGTCTTTGTTTACATTAGGATAGAATGCCAAGCAGAGATGTTCTAAAAGAATCCGGAGAATATGTCTAACTATCTTAATTCGGACTTTGGTTACCATGACATCTTCTAGAGTTGAGTGGTAAAACACACCAGATCTAATTATGGCATCTCCTTGGTATATGAGAATATATGAGCCTGGTCAGTACTTACGTGGGTGACCACTTGGGAATACCAGGTGCTGTTAGCGTTCACGGATGTGCGTTGTGGTGCGGTGGATGTCGGCTTGGAGGGGGAAATCGGTGAGCCGAGTTCCAATTTCAGTCGAGCACACTGCACTCACTTGCGCACTAGTACCCTTGGGAAAGGTATTAATCCGTCCGTTCCCTCCAGTTATGGGTTAAATAACAGGGTAGGACTTGGGACCCTGCCCTTAAACAAATCCCAATGAGACTTGCTCCGTCAGGGAGGAAGCCCACTCAACCCGACTAGGTTGAATGCGGCATACATACATACATACATACATATGAGAATATGCATTTGAATCTTACCAGAAGTTAGATATTTTCCAAACCAGATTTCTTGAACATCTAGGCCAATGGATAATTAAAATGTACTGTTTAATTATAGAAAAAACAGACTATCTACTCAAATACAAGTTTCCATTAAAAATACTATTTAAAACAAATATATATATATATATATATATATATATATATAGTGTATCGAGGCAGCAGATCATTTTCTAAACATATGCTGTTAAATATAAGAGACAATGAATGTCTATTATGTTTAATCATGAGCTGTTCTAACAATAAACCCACTACATATATTGGTTTTACTACAACCACGCTCTCCCATAAACTTACATGTCACCTTTCTGATCAGAATTCAATTAAACAACATTTCTTAGAAAAACATAGCTATGTTGGTAATATCAGAGAGATTTTAGTCAGCAACACAATAATCCTCTCTCATACACACAGTAAAAAAAACCTTCAGATATTGGAGGACATCTACATTAAATCCAAACAACCCACACTTAATAAAATCATGTTTAAATCTGGTCATAACACATTACATTGCATTTAAATATATGGTTCTGTTATCATTTTGAGCTCTCATGTGGTGTTATGTCATAGAACAACATTACAAATTTATGAACTGTGTTTGCTATTTTTGGTAACTGTTATCATTGGCTAGCAAAGTTTTATGTCAACAGAAGATAAAATTGTTGCTGATGGTGGATGTTTTTATGTTAACGTCCATGTAACCTCTCTGAAGATGGCTCATGTGAGCTGAAAGCTTAGAACCAACTTAATAAAAAAGTTATCGAAATGTTGGAGAATTTTTGTCTTTATTTTCAGCTGAAATTAAAGCCAAAATATGTTTAGAACGGCTCATGATTATACGTAATAGACATTCATTGTCTCTTATATTTAACAGTATATGTTTAGAATATATACACATATATATATATATATATATGCATATCTTGAAAAATTTTTAAATATTATACAAATCCATGGGTAATAAATATTTTGCAGCTAAAACAGCCGCTCCTCAGACCCAAATCATACAACAATTAATGTTTAAAATCATCCAGAAAATCGTCACATATAGACACACATGTGCCCATATCAAGAATAGATATTTGTAATAGCAATCTACAAATATTTTCCTGAAGACATTCAAAAAACCAAAAAAGAAAAAGAAAATTATACAAAAATTTTACAAAGAAAAAAGAAAGAAAAAGAGAAGGAAATGTATAAGGAGAAAGGAGGTTAAAGTCAGTGTCTTAGATTGACACATAGTGTCTATAGTCTGGATACATAACTTATATACGTTAATGAAAGCAAGAGTAATTTGCATATATATACTTATAAATATACATATATATCTGTATTTATTGAAACTTATAGACTTTTATGTCTATTAAGTTCAGCCTTCTGTTTTTCTAAATCAGTAATGACCATTTACAATGACAGATTAAGAATAAAACTAATAATTTTCTTCATTTTATTTTACTTATCTCCTTATTTCTCTTAATACTCATAAAGTCACGACCAACAACCTCCCCCACCCCAACCTTTGATGATGGTTCACACATGATGAAATCTCAGATGTGGCAATTATATTGATTTGGGATGTTTTGGACATCTACAGCAGCCAGTTTCGTAAAAGATAATTCACAATTTAAAAAAAAACAGTAGACATATGTCTATACTTTTCAATAGTCAGTTAAGTGTCATACGTGATATACGCTTTGGGTGATCATGTCTTGAAATAGATATGACTGACTGGGCAGAAGATTATCCCACAGTAGGTTGCCATTGCTTTCAGCGGTAGACTGGTTGCCAGCCAAGGCTATAGAACCCAATTTCTCCTGTTATTTAACCCATAACAGGAAGAAAGAGATGAATTAATACCTTTCCCAAGGGTATTTGTGCATAAGTGAATGCAAGGAATTTAACTGGAATTTGAACTCAGCTTCTCAATTTGTCGTTCCGAGTTGATATCCACTGTAGCACAGTGCACATCCCCACTTTTCAATAAGATATCTTTAAAAGAACAATTGCTACCTAATTACACTATATAAGCAAGTGGATATGTCTAGCCACACTGATGAGCTGTGATACAGCGAAACGGGCTTGTATGTGGATGACTAATATATTATGCTCCATTACGATTGAGCTCTCTGGAGAAGAAAATTTTAAAAACAGTTTCCACTTCGGCTATAATGCGTGACTCTTCAGAAATGAATTGAGTTCTCTCGGTGACTGGCGTCTGTATACACTGCTTACATACAAAACGTTAAAATTTCCCTTCTCTGACCCCATGCGCCGATGGCTTAGGGAATAGAGACTCCGACTGACACCAAATCGGTCGAGTTTCAATCCCAGCCAGAAGCAAGTGGATATGTCTAGCCACACTGATGAGCTGTGATATGGTGAAACGGGCTTGTATGTGGATGACTAATATATATATATATATAGTGTATCAAGGCAGCAGATAATTTTCTAAACATATACTGTTAAATATAAGAGACAATGACTGTTTATTATATTTAATTTTAAACATCGTATTTTAGATTTAATTTATGTTTAGAATATCTCATGATTAAATATAAATTAAATAATTAATTGTCTCTTATATTTAACCATATATATATTCAGAAATTATAACATGAGTATGTTATAATATCACTACAAAAGTAGCTATTTTGTTTGGACACTTCTTGCGTGTTATCAAGTGATGAGGTTTATTTGAAATTGAAGGGTTTTAAAAGGTTAAAAACAAGCCAAACTCCCTAAATCAGGGAGGCATTGTTGCATAGACAGTGTGGACCAATCAGAATAAAGTAACTTCTAATTTGAAGAATATGTGAACAGACTCAAAAAACAATTTTTGGGGGAATTAATATTCATATTTGATTAAATTGTGATCAGCATTATTAACTGACTATTAGATTCACTCTATTTTTATTATTCATTTATTTATTATTTATTATTTCTGGTTATTTAAATAATAATATTATTTTTATAATAATATTATTTTTATAATAATATTATTTTAATAATAATAATACTTATTAATATTATATAATATTAATTATTATATTATATAATATTATTTTAATAATTAGATTATTATTTTAATAATAATATTATTATTATTATGTCTCCGTTACCTACAGACTCCAAAACTGAACCGATTTTCTTTAAAATTTACACAGTTGTACTATAGTGTCTGCGAGTGTTCTTAGCTAGGTTTTGTGTCGAGGTACCCCCGATAAATATTGAAAATCAATAATCGAAAAAATCCAGTTATAGAAGGAGTCGTCTGATTTTAATCAAATTTGATACACTCATAGACAAAGACATAAGAAATGATATTCAGAAGTTTCAAGGTTGCAGTTCTTACAATAATGCAGAAAATCAATAATATATATATATATATATATAAAAGGCAAGATGTGTCTGTTTATCTACCTGTATGTCTGTATTTTTTTCAGCCCTTTTATTTTAGTATTTACTTCGAGTTTGGATCTAAATAAGTATAATTGTAGTTCTTAGTATCAGCCATGATACCATTTAATTAGAGGACTTATTTAACCTTCAAAATTCAGTTTACGATGAAAAAAACTTATTTGTTATCAATATCAGGAAATCAAAATTTGACTTACATCCATTCATTTTTCTTTCAGTCTACGGTTCCGCTTTAACTGGAAAAAACTATTGCTTTTTTTAGTCTTTTGTGCCAATGTCCAAAGAGTCTGAGCTCCAGGACCATGGATTAGTTTTAAAGCTTTCATTACACCCGAGCAATGCCGGGCTATACTGCTAGTCCATAATAAAAATATCTTTGATCATTTGTATAGAAGTGGATCAGGCTGAAAACATTTCGGCATTTACTCAAAATGAATCCAATGAATTTGTTACTTACACATCCAGATAAAATTGTAACGGAATCATCTGTCAATTTTTTTTTTATTATTGGAGTCATTTTTACAAAATCAAAATCTCAGATGATTCATTGTAAATTAAGAAATTCGTAATTTCTGATTGAAATGAAAATGAATCTTTGATTGCAGTTTAAATGAGAACAAAACTGAAATTTTTATCTCTTCAACCAATATTTTATTTTGAAATGATCAGGATTAAGAGCTGTAGAGAGTAGTTATCAACATCAGGATCACCATTATTATTCACTATGCCAAGTAACTCGCACCTTACACTGGAGATTCTTCCTTTCACTCTAACTATTCTCAGAATGCCATTGTTTGCATGATTTTAACTCTTCTAATTTCCAGTTACTTCAATATTTTTCTATGGCTGTTTATGACCATTCCTAGTACTTCAATAATTATTGGCATGACTACCACTATTTCATCCTATGTTTTCCTGTTCTCAGGCAAGGTCAAAATACTTCCTTTCAGATTTTGTCTCTGGCCTACCAGAATTTCACTCTCTGACATCTTGTCTTCTTTATTATTCTGAGATGACAATTCTACTCCTGCAGCTTCTGCGTTCGTACTTCCCGCCTGTGTAACTCGCTTCCATGTTCTTGCTTTTCTGACGGCTACAACCTCCAGGAATTTAAATGCAATGTCAATATTCATCTATTAACCACTTGACTCTAGTTCTTTCCCCACCCTGTATATCCTTTCCTCCACCTTTGCAACTGTCATCAGACCTGTATTCCCATCCTTCTCTTGCTCCTTTCCAACTGGTTTGTTTTCCTCTTCACTCTCTTCTACTTAATCTTTTTACTCTTATATAGCCCCCTACACATCAGTGGCATTACTGCCTTGCTTGGGGTGATACGATTAAAGAAAAAAAAAGATCCTGTTTTTTTTGCCTCGGCTGCCTGATTGTCTTGAAGTTCTATAGAACTTTACAGGTTTCATTATCAAAAAAAAAAAAATTGTGATTCTGCATATGCCACTTACACAATTTCCATTAGATCACCTTTCAGCACCAAAATTGTGCCTCTTCTTATATTCATTTGGTGTCAACTTGATATGTTTGCTGATTAGATTGATTGTTTCACATTATTATTATTATTATTATTATTATTATTATTATTATTATTGTTATTTCCTTTGATTTCTGTTGTAAACATATTTTCTTCCAGGTCCCAACTTGAGATCTAATGTCAGAAATGGCTTCATGACATTTTCCACTGATCATTTTTGTAAAAGAAAACAAAATAACATCAAGATCACACATATTTTATATAGATAAAGCTTTTTGTAATGTGTAAGTCCAATTTATTCCATTTCTTTAAGGCATGGACTCGCAGGAATTTCTCCAATGCATCTATTGGAGTCTTTTTCAATCGAACCAAGGGCTTCAACTACAAATTAAAAATATTGATGACTTCATGTGCCACAGTTTTGACATTTTCAATTCAAGTTCCTTGTATTTTGATAGTTCTTTTTTGAAGATCTTCAGAGATACAATCTGCAGAAATGCCATGTCAATAAGAAAACACATTCTGTTCCTGTTGTCTTTGTGTACACTATCTGCGTGATTAGTTTTGATTGTGATTAAAATCCCATAAAAATATTACAGGTTGTATCTCTGTAACCATGTCTGCATGATTTTCATACCAGTTTCTTGGTGTCACCTTCCTATAAAAGTTGCATATTTTCCAGTGCAGATATTGGCCCACCAACAGGTGCCAATACCGTGTAACCTGATGCAAGCTGGTTAATTGTTTCTGGATATCTATCACAGAATCTGTATTTCAGGTTAACACAATTATTCAGGATGTGCATTAGTATTTTCTAGTTAGCAAACATTGGTCTTCTGCAGCAAGAATAAAACCTTTGGTTTCAGCTTTTTACTCTGCACGACATAGCCACTGATTGGTATTGTGTTTGTCTACATACGCATGTTTGGTACAGGAAGAGTATTGATCATGAAGAAACTTATCTTGTTATTATTATTATTATTATTATCATAAAGAAAAACATCACAATTTCTACAGAAGGTGCCAATTGTACTGATTCTCATTCAATATATATACCAAACATTGATTTGTGTGAGTTGTTCAACAGAAAAAATTAATTAAAAGATTTAATAGCCCCAGTTATGATGTCAGACACAAAAATGTGGCATCAATGGAGCTTACAGAACATTTTATGACAAATGAGTGTAATATGTGGATGTGCATTGTGGTACAGTGGATATCGACTCAGAACGAGAAACCGGGTAGCCGAGTTCGAATTCCAGTTGAATCCATTGTATTCACTTACGCGCAAATACCCTTGGGAAAGGTATTAATCTGTCTCTTCCTTCCAGTTATGGGTTAAATAGCAGGACAGATTGGGTTCTATAGCCTTGGTCGGCCACCAGTCTACCGCAGAAAGCAATGGCAACCTACTTCTGCTAATAATCTTCTGCCCAGTCAGTCATATCTCATTCGAGACATGACTGCCCAAGCGTGTATCACGTATGGCACTTAACTGACTGAGTGTAATATTGATGAATATCTCAAGGTGCACATTTGAAAAAAAATATCCAGAATCTACCAAACATGAGACTCTTAAAATTCGCGAGAATATATATATGTATGCAAACTTCTAACTTCTTGATCCAGTGGAATGACAGAAGAGTTCCGTAAGATTTTTACTAATCTGTTTGATTAATTCCTCTTAGTAACTAATCGAGTAATGGAACATTCCAAGATGAACAAGATTATCATCATATTAAGCACATTTCAGTTTCATGCCTTCATGCTACCAATGTTTCGTTTGTTTTTGCTTGTTGTTTTCCAGTACAGATTTTTTCTCAAGTGATGTTTGCATAAAAATTTTTATAAATTTTTATATTTTTATCTTTGTAAACATAACTTGAAGAAGACAAACTTATCGTCAAAACATTGTTGGTTTTTCTTTTCTTTTTCTTTTCTTAAACTGGGCTCTTCTCTAAGTATTTTATTATTATTATTATTATTATTATTATTATTATTATACCATTTTTCATTATAAATCAATTTCTGCTATGGTTGCACTACCTACCAAGTCTGCCAAAAGACCTAAGACAGGTCGTGGTGTGTTATTATGGCTCCATTTCATGTTTTTTTCATATCTCCCTAACATCCCTAGCATTACATAGACAAAGTTCTCCTTAGTGTGTGGGCTGTACTTAACAAAACAATTTTTTGTATATCTCTTAAGCTGGGGTTTCTAGGGATTCTTTCAATGTGTTTTTTGTTCTATTTTTTATCATTCCAAGAGCACCCACTATCACTGGTACGATACTTGTTTTCAATTTCCACATTTTTCTATTTTAATTTCCAGGTCTTTATATTTTGACATTTTTTTGAATTCCTTGGTTGCTATGTTACAATCCACTGAACAAGCTATATCAATTAATAAGCAAGTTTTTTTTTTTGGTTTTGAATAATAATGTCCAGCCTATTTGCTTCAGTTTTTCTGTCTGTATAGATAGTATAATCCGATAGAATAATGACATCTTCTATTTCTGCAACCAGTGCTGGGTGATATTCATACCAGTGTTTGTTTACATATTTTCCATAGTGTTTGCACACTGTCCAGTGTAAATATTGCCCCACTCTATTGTGACAATATTTATATTCATTTTGGGCAAGTACAGAACATCCTGAGATTAGATGGTCTATTGTTTCTTGGTGTTTATCACAGAACCTGCGTTTTGGATCCATATAATTATATCTAATATTTGCCTAAAATTTTCTAGTGAAAACACTTTGGTCTTGCACTGCAAGTATAAAGCTTTCAGTTTCAGACTTTAATCCAGATGCATGTAACCATAAATATTAACTTTATCAACATTGGGTTTATTATTATTATTATTATTGTTATTATTATCATTATTATTATATGTACTTGGATCTTTATGATAAAAATCTGATAGTTATTGTTTGCAAACCTTTGTCAAGTTTCCTCAAATCTCCAGCACATTCCTCAGTATCATATCAGCTCTTCCCTTCCCTAATGTCATGGTTTTTGACACTTTCAATACTTCTGTGCATCTCTAATTAATTTAATCCAAATTCCTATGTTATTGGCATGGTTTCAATTAAAACTCTAAACTTTTTCTTGCTCCCACTGAAGGTGTCCTCTACTATTTTCATAATAATTTCTCTTACAGACACTTAATCAACATTTTCCTTGATTATAATAGAATCGTATTACATACATTCTTTCTTCCCTCGTTCAATCAGGAGATTCTAATAAAAAAGACAATTTAAAAAAAGTACTAATAGGGAAGTTTTGAGTTCATGACTTTCCTCTTTTTATTTTTATATAAAATATACGTATTAACTAGAATGAAAACTACTTGTTGGATTAGCTTTTCTTTTGCCTGTATAGATAGATGTGTGGGTGGTGTCAGCTGAGAATGGCTTGATAAGCCAGGAAATCAGATTAATCACTCAATCTACTCCTGTGTAAATGTTTATCTTCAGACCTGATTAATATTCAGTTGAGTTTATAAAAAAAGTGGTGATCATGTCATTTATTTCTCATTCCTTCAGGAAAATTCTGAGTAGTTTTACTTTGAAGTTGAGGTGAAGCACCAGTAATGTGTTTTGTAAAATTCAGCCTTTTTTGCCTTTGTACGTCTTCATGATAATGAAACACTGTAAAGCTTTTGTCTTACAGTCTAAAAATTAAATCAATAAAAATCTGAGATTTTATCAGATTTATTCAACTGAACAAATTGGTTTTATGTTTTAAAAGATCAAAACAATATTTTTAAGGAAAAAAGATTGTCAACGTAAAACTTCATTGAGTTTTTTGAATTCTCCATGATGTTATCAATAAATTTACATTTTGTTCACAAATTAATATTGGAATTATTATTGTTTATCAGGATTTAAAAAAATGCTAAATTTTGGGAAACTATTTTCTTTCATTTTCATCTGAAAATTGAAGATGATGTTAAGATTTACTGTTGGTAATTTCAAAACATAGGAAGAGGTCTCTTTGATTTTCAAGATTTTTCGGGTGAATATGTTGGATGGATTACGGACAGAGCAATAAGGTAAACAAGTCAAACAGGGTGGATTACAGACAAATAAACAAGGCCTGGGTAAACAGGTATATTAGACACAGATCAAACAGGTTGGATTACAAACAAATCAATAAGGTAAAGTCAAACTGGGTGGATTACAGACAAATCAATAAGACCTGGGTAAACAGGTATATAACACAGAGATCAAACAGGGTGAATTGCGAACTGATAAATAAGAAAAACAGGTCAAACAATGTGGATTACAGACAAATCAATAAGGCCTGGGTAAACAGGTATATTAAACACAGGTCAAATAGGGTAGATTACAAACATCAATAGGGTAATCAAGTCAAACAGGGTGGATTACAGACAAATAAGAAAGGCCTGGGTAAACAGGTATATTAGGCACAAATCAAACAGGGTAGATTGTAAATAGATCAATAAGGTAAACAAGTCAAACAGGGTGGATTACAGACAAATCAATAAAGCCTGGGTAAATAGTTATATTAGATACAGATAAAACAGGGTGAATTATGAACAGATCAATAAGTTAAACAAGTGAAACAGGGTGGATTACAGGCAAACCAATAAGGCCTGGATAAACAAGTATATTAGGCACATATAAAGCAGTGAATTATGAACAGATCAATAAGGTAAACAAGTCAAACAGGGTGGATTACAGACAATCAATATGACCTGGGTAAAAAGGTATATTTGACACAATAGATCAATAAAATTAAACATTTTAAATGGGGTGGATTAGAGACAAATCAACAATGTCAGGGTAAACAGGTATATTAGACTCAGATCAAACAAGGTGAATTACGAACAGATCAATAAGGTAAACAAATCAGAGTGGATTACAGACAAATGAACAAGGCCTGGGTAAACAGGTATATTAGGCACAAATTAAACAGGGTAGATTGCAAATAGATCAATAAGGTAAACAAGTCAAATAGGGTGGATTACAGACAAATCAATAAGACAAACATAGCAACCTGGGTGGAATACAAATAGACAAATATTTTATATTACTGTAAAGTAACATATACAAGGAAAATGGGCTTTGTTTAAAAATACTAAATATATTTTTCCCATTGACCCTGATTAAATATCCTTACTTCAAATCCTAAATCCTAACAGGAAATTATTATTTAACTCATATGAGAGTAAATGGGGAGTTCAATTTATGTAACTGTACAGTACTGTGCAAAAATATTAGGACCAGAACTATTTTATCTTTTATGAGGGATCAAAATAAAGTTTAAAATCACCCCTGTCCTAACATTATTAGGACAGAGATGATTTTCCTAAAAACCTCACTGAAATTCAAATGCAGGGTAAAAAGCCAAGTAAATTGCTAATAAATATTGATTATTTAAAACTAGGTGTAAAAGAAATGTATTAAAAAGAAGTTATATTTAATTTTTCCTATTTTCTATTAAACAAGTTATTTTGAAACTACTCTGTTGAACATCTATGGGATATTTTGGATAAAAAATTGATAAATCTAATGTTACTTTGCAAGACACACTTTGGGAACAAATACAAGCTGCTTGGCAGGAGATATCATTCGATACATTGAAGAAGCTTGTGATGTCAATGCCTGACAGAATGAAGGCTGTGATCAAAGCAAAAGGCTATTATACTAAATATTTTTTTCTTGTTAAAGCATTTGTTGAGTAAATCAAATAAAATTATTTTAATTAAATTGTTTATTTTCTGTCAATATGTCTTATAAAAAATAAAATAGTTCTTGTCCTAATACTTTTGCACAGTACTGTAGATTAAATATTACCGTTATATTTTAAGGATTTCATATCTATAATCACATCTTTTTCTTTAGTTCTTAATGACATTTTTGTGATATTAGCAGAAATATTTTTCTAAATCAAAATGAATTATTGAGGCTTTTTTAATAAAAGGTAAATTTATTATTTTCTTTACTGATTTCATTAATTTTCAATAAGAAATGTTTTGAAATGTCAAAGCCAAGCAAGCAAAACACCCAGCAAATGTTTCTGCTTTGCAGTTAAAACAAGATTTTTATGTACATTGCTTGATTCATAAAACTATGAAAAGTAGCAGGCAATTATTAGTAGATATTAACAACATATTTTTATTAATAGATATTAGCAACATATTTTTATTAGTAGATATTAACAACATATTTTTATTAGTAGATATTAGCAATGTATTTTCCTCCATGTCTAAGACACGCCAATGATGTAGCAAGAAGTTTCTGGAGAGAAAATCATTTTTGTTTAATTGATAGCCATCCAAAATGGTTTCAGTAATAGTAGCAACAATAATAAAAATAGTGTACAAAGACATTCGGATGCTGATTTAGTAAAAAAAAAAAAAAATCAACCCATTCAAGCAAACAATGATTTGTAGATACCAGTTACTGCAACCAATAGGAATTTCCCAAAATTTGTCCTTCATGGTAAAATGTGAAGTGCGATAATTGTAATAAAAATTTAGGTAAAAGTTTGTATAAAAGGAGGGAAATATGAAAAATTTATTTTGTTTTTGACAAGTTTACAACAGATAAGAATTTCTGTCTAAATTTCTGAGTAAATTTTTATTCAGATGAATGTGTAAATACCAAAGGCACAAATGAACTTTTACAAAACTGAGCTTAGTCTAAGTGGAGAAGAAAATTGTATTGCATCAGTTTTTTAAGTAGTGACAGCCTTCTTGCCTTGACATATGAGTGTAAAAGATATCATAGCTATTATTGTTTAATCATTTTTCAATTATCCCCATTTTTCTTGTTTATACCAACCCTCAATATTCTTGGCCAGTTCAGTTTTCAGTCACTGTTTCGAGTGAAATTTTGTTCAATGTAGAGCATGTAGTTGTATTGGTTGGCAACTCAGGAAGAAAGATGTTTAAAATATTACATTCATTTTTGCACAAATACCTTTGGGAATGGTGTGAATCCATCTCTTCTCTCACAAGCTATTGGGTTAATAGGACAAACTGGCATCCCTAGCCTTGGTTAGCAACCAGTCTAGGAGAGAACATCTCTGAATTCAATTGTCTCAAGACAGATTGGCTTGATCGGGATACTTTACCTTAGATACACCCACTGCTGTTATAGCTGTAGTACATGTGGTACCCTAACAACCCTAGTAGCTTATAGGACTTGAGTATGCATCCAATCACATTGGGGAGTGTGCATTTGTATGTGTGTGTGTGTGTGTGTGTGTGTGTGTGTGTGTGTGTGTGTGTGTGTGTGTGTCTACATATGTGTGTAGCATGTTTGCTTCTTAGTAGATGCCTGATATCTTGTGCAGGGATATATACCTATGTGTGTGTGAATGCATTCTTTGTTTGTCATTTTTTTTTACTTGTTTTGAAAAAATGTCCCGAATGACTATCTTGAAATTTTGAATGTCATCTTGTCATGAGTCACGGAATCCAGAAATTACTTCAAAATGAACATCAGCAGAAATATTGTAAAACTAAAACAGAAATCCACATTTAATGCTTTCGCATTAAATGTGGATTAAATGTGGATTGCAAAGAAATCCAAACTTTAACAAAACATATTTAGTATTTGTGTGTAGGTCAATTGTTTAAATCACTAGATTTAGGAAAAACTGGGTTTCCAAGTATACATGAAAGATGGCTTCCTTAAGTTGGAAATGAACCACAAAAGAAACTTTTTGCATCTGACATGAAAAATATTCTTTAGTTCTAAAAGAGAAAGTGCTGTTTTGTAAGAATGCAATTTTTCATTAACTTGAGGGGAGACTAAATTGGGAATCTAGACAATTTGTTGTTGAAAATTACTGTTTTGTGTAAAAATAAGCTGGTTATTAAAGATGAATATTTTCTGTTTGGTCTTTGATACTTCTGGCTCATGGACAATTGAAAGGAGCTCAAGGAATTTGTATTGTTATCGTAAAAATTTTTATAAATATTTTTGTAGTAGTTGAATTTTCAAGACCAAATTTTATAGCAAAATTCAAGGAACTCATTGTGTGTGATGGAAAGCTGCTGTTAACTTCAGACATTAAACATTCACTTCCAGTAAACAATTAAAACATAAAATACGTAGGAAAAAATAACAAAAAGTTTTTTATCATTTTCATAAGAAGACATTCACCAATTTATGGCTTGCTAAGATTATTATGTATAGTGATACAATACAATATTCACAATGCATATCATTAATAAATGATTTTCTTTGCTCCAAATATAGTGTTGACTTTTGACTGTTTTTTAGGCATACTTTACAGGTACTTAAAAAGAATCATATAGTTGTAAATGTTTTCATCAGTTTTAACTTTAACCCTTACCCTAACACTAGCAAGAATCTGTTAAGAATTTCAGTAACATAAAAACCTTCACACAAACGAATTGTTTCAGGTTTTGCAGTCATAAACAAATCCCTTGAAGAGGTGCCTTTTAGCAATGATAAAAAGACAAAATAAGAATTTGTATTAAAACTCGTTCGACACAGAAATATCAGAAACTTGTATTAAATTTCAACACGAGCAATAAGACTTTGCACTACCTCAGAAAAATACACATTAGAGACAGAAGTTTCCTACAAATTAGTACATTCTTAATACTTCTGACATTATTTCCTAATACAAAAATAAGAGTCAGTGTCTTAATAGGAATGTTTTTAATAAATGGTGATTTTGTATTTTTCCAAAAATGAGTCAGTAGTACAGAGAAACAATGCTACTGAACAATAAAAGTTAAATATCTCCTTTCTGTTTCTAGTTTTTGTCTTAAAATTACAATGTATACCACCATGTTTACCTTTCATTGACAACTGAATAATTTATAATAAGTCTGCTGCCATTGGCACTTCATTGACTGCAATTGTCAAACTATCAGTGCCAGTGTCTAGTGACGATAAGGGATGGTGTTTTCATTACCTTTTTTTGGCAGTTGAATCATTTTTCAACTGTGCTCTGCAACACATAATGGTTAGTGACTCAATAAGAGAAAATGGGGAGTTGGTTTTGAATTCTTTGTTGCATTCACTTTCACACAAGTTCCAAGAGGAAAGGTATGAATTCATTTCTTCATCTTCCAGCTATGGGTTAAAAAGCAGGCTAGGCTAGGCACGCTTGCCTTGAGGTAGCAACTGTATTCGTAATGAGTATGAAGAAGGCTGGACTTTATTTTGCTCTAGACTATACTATAGGATGTCGCAACAACTCTATGAGATTTGTGATATGATGTGATGTGAATAAAAGTAATATTCTTGTAAAATCATAACTTTGAAAATCATAAAATAACATGTATTTGTAACAAATATTTGTGTGTGTGTGATTTGAAGATGCAACAACCCTATGAGATTTGTGATATGATGTGATGTGAATAAAAGTAATATTCTTGTAAAATCATAACTTTGAAAATCATAAAATAACATGTATTTGTAACAAATATTTGTGTGTGTGCGGTTTGGTGTAGTATGTAAAGATTTGAAGATGCAATTTAATTGGGATGGGAAATGAGTTAACATATTACTTAACAAATGTTGCTTGGAGAAGAGATGGGTGCTACCAAGTAGTCCTCTTGGCCTTGATAAGCAGTGAAGGATACAAAATAACCTCCAACATCATAGACTCAATCAACCATTTTTCTTGCACTTACCGTCTGTGGACCTTCCTTCCATATACTTGTTTCCCTGATGGGTACAAGTTTAAAAGTTTAAATGCAACATCAAGTGGCATCTTTTACCTCACTAAATTCTATCAACCTCCCTAAATTCCTTCCATTTCTAATTCTTTCTTTGGCATCCCCTGTACCCTGTTTCTTCTCTCACTTTAACCCCCTGCAAGGGCATCTCAAGGTGGTGTAATGGTTAGCAAGCTTGTCTTGCTAAAATCATTGCAATTGAGTAGTGAGTTCGATCCTCACTGGGTGTCCCATACTTTAGGCCTTGTAAAACATCTAATCTGTGCTTATAAAATCACCACTCTAACTCCTTACACATCAGTTGTAGTCCTGGGATAGAATGATTATGGAAAAAAAAAAAGAAGAAAGTTATGTTCATTTTGTCTGTTATATAATAAAAATTATAATATATATATTTTATTAAGCTTTAATTTAAGACAATGCATATGCATGTAACATACTGATATATGTTGACCATGTCCACCATAGTTTATGAATATAGAATACAGCACAGTGGAAGTGTGCTGGGCCCATAACCTTTGTTGACCATGTCCACCATAGTTCATGAATATAGAATACAGCACAGTACGTAATCTGTTTAATGAAACAATGTCAAAGATTAACACTCATAAGTCAGACACTCTACTAAATCAAACTATATTGCCAATACTCGGGAAAATATGGTCGTGTTTTATACATGTCGTATTTAATATTTTGAGCCTTCTGATTGGTTAACCGTTCTATTGGTGATCTATAAAATGAGTCAGCTCATGGCTGGTTCAGTAGTATGCAGGCATACCCAAAAACTCTAACAATATGCATATGTACAAATAGCCCAAGAAACATTCACACATATTGAAGCAAACATTAGAAGAAGCAAAACCCCAAGATTCATGGAGAGAAATCAGAGAAAGGATTAATATTAGATGTAAAGCTTTGAATCACCACCCCTCAAAAAAATAAAACTTTTCCCGTATATACTCTACCTAGTGAATATCCATATTCATATGGCCCTGGAGTAAAATAAAAAAATAAAATTAAAATAAATGCAACAAAATTCAAAGGAATCATTCATTTTTTCCTTCTTGAAAAAATAATGATGATTTCTGATGCTGAGGCGAAAACAAAAAACTAAAAAACAAAAAATACAGAACAAAAAATAACAAAGAAACAAGAAATACAAAACATTAAAAACCAAAAATAAGTAGAATAAAAAATAGTTTTTGTTCAGGAAAAAATTGTGTTAACTTGCTTGAATTAGTACTTCTATCTACCTCTCAAAATATATATCTACATATATATATATTGATTGATTGTTTAATTACTTAATTTCTGGTCATAATAAGATTAGATCAGTGCACATTTGTATTAAAAAGTGTTCAATACAATTATATTGTAGAACTTTTGAATATTTTCCATTTGATTATCATGTTCAAACTGATCAAGAAATTTGTCTGTTGATATTTGCATTCAATATCAATTTCATGAGAATGAACTGACTACAGTGGACATATGAAAGACCCACTCAATGGTCTAATATACTCTTTTATTGCTTCCACATGAACTAACTTAAATAGGGTCTCAGAACCATTACCAAAAAAGTCACACTAATTCTTTTATGTGGTGTGTCCCTGATTTTTGAAAATTTCATAGATATACTAGAGAATCAAATTGAATGAAAAGAAGAACAGAAATAGTAGGAAAAATCTTGAACCAATTATTTAAAGATTTAAGCATAACATTCTCACATTTTCCCAGAGGTAAGCAAAGTTAGTTTTGCAGTAAAACAAATGTAGAAATCATCCACGTTTTTTAGAAGCCAACATGCAAGAAAAGCCAAGGCTCAGTTAATCTGGAAGGCAAAACTTGAATCAATTGTTAATGTCTTTTAAATAGAGAAACATAAAAAAGCAAATTATTTAAAAGGTGATATTGCTGAATGAATTGTGAATGAGGCAAGATTTAATGGAAAAGTAATTTGCGCAGTTTAAAACATATCAAGACATACATATTTAACTGCATACACAGACAAACATATATATATATATATATATATATATATATATATATATATATAATTAGGACCTTGAATAAGTTCTCTCTGTTTTTCAACAGATTGCCTTCCCAGAACTGCATGCATGTAGATTCAGATGGCAATACATCTATAAGGAAGGGTTAACAAGCTTGAAATTCAGTGTATGTCATTTTGCTAAAGTGTAAACAACTTTGTTTTTCATAGCATTAAAATCTCAGATTTTTTGTCAAAGAAAGTGTATTTGTGGGGAAAATTTTCTGCACTACTTTATTCAAAAGAAATCTTTGTCTGAAGCACACAGAATTCTTGTTGAGAGACAATATACACAGACTGGTTTAGATGCTTCCAAAACAATGATTTTGTTGTTGAAGATAAAGAAAAATCTAGTGCACGAAAAAAAGTTTGAAGAAGAAGCATTGGAGGCATTACTTCATGAAGACTCATGTCAGGTGCAAGCTGAATTTGCAGAATCATTAGGAGTTGATCACACCACAGTTTTGAAAACATTAGAAATGATTCAAAAGCAAAGACATTGAGTGATGTAAAAGTTGAAACTGAGAGACATCAAAAAGCATCTTGTCATATGTGAACAGCTGCTTCAATGAAATATAAAGAAAAGCTTTTTGCAATTGTATCATGACCAGCAATGAAAAGTGGCTACTTTATGATAACTCTAAGCATAGAAAAATGTGGGGTAAGCCTGGCCATGAATCAACATCAGTGACAAAACCAAATATCCATATTTCGAAGCTTCTGCTCTGAATTTGTTAGAATCAGCTGCATGTAGTTTATTATGAGCTGTTCAAACTGATTAAAACCATCATAGGAGATCCCTATCAACTACAACTGATGTGTTTGAGCTGAGCATTGAAGAAAAATGGCTGCTATGTGAGCAGAGATGTGAAAAAATGATTTTGCAATATGACAATGCTAGGCCACATATTGCAAAATGGATGCAAACCGACATAAAAATGCTTAAAGTCCTATTTCACCCACAATATTCACTAGACATTTCCTTGTCTGATTTTCACTTGTTTCAATTGAGGGCACATAGCCTGGCTGAGCAGTACTTTCTTATGAAGATGCAAAAATATAGGTCAGCTTCTAGTTGGACTTAAAAGACATGTTGTTTTTTTGACATGTAATTCAAATGCTGCCAGAAAGATGAGAAAAAGAGTAGCAATGAACAGTTCTTTCATTGACATGTTTCTTACTAACTTTTGTAAATAAAACATTACTTTTCTTAAAAATCAGTGAGAACTTATTCAAGGTCCTATTAATGCATATATAATATCTAGTAATGCGCTTGAGTTGGAAGTGTGACTCTGGAGACAATGTGAATTTTGAAAGTGACTACGATGAAGGTGTAACATGCTTGTGTCTAACGTGAAACATGGGTTATTCTGTTATAATCACTTGAAGGAGCTTGAGAACTTTCATCAACAATGCTTGCATTAAATACATGGAATCAACTGGATGCATATCAGTGATATAAAAGAAAGGCTTGTGTGAAGTCAGTTTGGGAATATTGAAGCAACAATTCTCAAATATAGATTGTATTGGAGTGCACAAATTGCTGGTATGAGTAACAACATTATTCCTAAGCAGTTTTAATATATAGAGCTTGCTAAAGGAAAGTGATCAGTTCATAATCTAAAAAAGAACATAACGATGAAAACTTTGCAAACATTAATATATTTGACTGGAAATTCCATGCAAATGATCGTAACACTTGGTAGAAGGTTCCTGATGGAAAGGTTACTTTCAAGAGTTGCAAAAAAAAAAAAGCTGAAAAGAAGTGTCTAAAAGGATGATGAACTTCTAGTTATAGTTGGGTTTATATAGGTGACAGGCATGACCCCACTTGTAATGTTTGAGGTTGGCTTTGCTTGAGTAAAGCAAGAATATTGTCCTCTATGAAGTCATTGTACTGATTAACTAAGGAATGGCATTAATTACTGAGAATTTGTGTCATTTTAGCAAAAAGGTGCTGCAAGTCAGATGGTAGGCTGAAAAAACATGCAAACAATCATAGAAATCAACCTCATGACAACAAAACATACGTTTCTCATGTCTGACATAGGTTTTGAAAGCTTGTTCCATTTAAAGAGCCACTTCTGCTCAAACCACAACTAGTTTTTACAATGATATCTTGTGATGGTCATACTTGACAATATATATATATATATATATATATATATATATATATATACACAGTACTGTGCAAAAGTATTAGGACAAGAACTATTTCATCTTTTATGAGGCATCAAAATAAAGTTTAAAATCACCCCTGTCCTAACACTTTTGCACACTACCGGTAGTGTGCAAAAGTATTAGGACAGAAGTGATTTTCCTAAAAACCTCACTGAAATTCAAATACAGGGTGAAAAGCCAAGTAAATTACTAATAAATATTGATTATTTAAAACTCGGTGTAAAAGAAATGTATTAAAAAGAAGTTATATTTAATTTTCCTATTTTCTATTAAACAAGTTATTTTGAAACTACTCATTCTATTATCCTTGGATATGACTATCTTTTTCTTATTCCCCCCTCTTGAATTGATAAATCTAATGTTACTTTGCAAGACACAGTTTGGGAACAAATACAAGCTGCTTGGCAGGAGATACCATTAGATACATTTAAGAAGCTTGTGATGTCAATGCCTGACAGAATGAAGAGTGTGATCAAAGTAAAAGGCTATTATACTAAATATTAAATTTATTTTGTAACAAGTGGCCATAATTATTAGGACACCCTGGTTTTAAAAAAAATGATGTATTTCATACTATTTTTAGTATTTATTGCCAAGTAGATAATTCTAAATGAAAATAGAATGATTATTTTGTTATTATTACTTTGCAAAATTTTACAAGGCAGCTGGTCAGCAAATACGAAGAAGAGACTAGCATAAGGAAGAGAGCACAAAAACTGGACACCAGAACAGTTCATTTGATGCACGTTATTATGCTGCATTAACAAAAGAACCATTCTATTTTCATTTAGAATTATCTATTTGGCAATAAATACTACAAAAAGTATGAAAGACATCATTTCTTTTAAAAACATTGTGGTGGTCTAATAATTATGGCCGGTAGTATATATATATATATATATACACTACCAGCCATAATGATGTGGATGACAATATATATATATATATATATATATATACACACACACACACATATATATATATATATATATACACTAGATGACTATTTACGCTCTCACACCCTGATTGAGCACTCTGGAAGAATAGTAGACTTTGAAAAAACAGTAGCTACTCTAGCATCTACACATCGCTCATTCAGTAAAGAATTAGAGCACTCTGGCTATTGGCGTATGATATATCATATGCTAAAAGCCTGCCTCCTTCTACCGAGCGACCATAGCTCAGAGGTAGAATCGCCGACTGTTGCCACTTTGGTCGGGTTTAAAGCAATTGGATGTCTAACTGTACTAATGAGCTGTGATACAGCAAAACAGATCTGTCTGCGGATGACTATATATATATGAGATAATGAAATATAAGTTTTTATATATCAAGAACAATATTGAGGAAAAAGTTTATGCCAAAGTTAAAAAATGATTTTTGTATGACATGTTTCGTTTTTTTAGGACTAGCCAATTTCATTTAGATTGTTTCCTTTTTGTTTCTATCACTTTTGTTAGTAAAAATATTCCACACTGGGATAATGAAAGTTCTGCCAGGAATGGTGAAATGTTGCAAGAGCCATGGTAGAAAGTTACCAAAGATATAATAAAGGCACTCTTTATACATTTTCATCATAGGGAATTGCTTTCTCGTTTGATCAGGTTATCAATTTGTGGTCAATCTTCTTATGGTGAGTAACCAATGCATTTAATGCATTGTTTTGTAAAATGTTTCTTTTGTGTTCATATAATCTTTTATTTAGATTCTTTAATGTTTTTCCTGTTTTTATTTATGACAGTTTTTAAAGGCAATTGAGTAAATTTCTCCCTTGAGTTTTTAGCTTACTGTTGTTTTTGTATTGACTGTCTTTTTATGTTTTAGATAAAAAGTAATAACAACTTTTATGCTGAGTTTAGATAAGTTCTTTTCAGTTGTAGAAGTGAAAGAATTACTTGATAGGATAATTTTTTCCATTTTGTCATACACTTTTCCCCAGTATATATATATATATAATTTTTAATTGCCTACTGTTGTACCATTGTGTCTGATGAGCCGCAATAATAACATCAAAGCGGTGAAATATGTATTATCCATAGTAATAATCGAAAATCTTTTATAAATTATATTACTCTGTTAAATTAAATAAATGAATTTAGCATTGAGTTCTCTTGAGTTTGTCTCTTTTGGAATTTACCTGGATTGCATACCAAGTGTACTGTTATATATATATATATATGTGTGTGTGTGTGTGTGTGTGTGTGTGTGTGTAAATATTCTCAGATGGAGTGTAACTGTAGAAAAGTCAAAATGAATAAAAAGAGACAAGAAAAGCTGTACTCAGAAAATGCATTTCATCCTCTGAAAGACTTTATCAAGGCCTTGATATTGTCCCCCAGAGGATAAAATGCATCGACTAAGTACACTTTTTCCTCTTGTTTCTTTTTTATTCATATATATATATATATATATATATATATATATATATTTTAGACCATAAATAAGCCAAAGATTTCTGTTTGTTGTAAAATGTCAGTTTTATTTTTGAATATTGCTTCTTGATCTTCTCATCATATTTTAAAAAAATACATTTGCTTCTAAATTTGACAATATTTAATTGATGTTGGTTTGCTTCTAGCATTTATAGTCATTTTTGTGTTATTGGTAAGGATTTGTTGGATTTATGTTGACTGACTATATGTTATCTACCTATTATCAGATAAATGGCACATTAACTGGTGTGATAATATAGTGGTTGTGAGACCAATGTATGAGTTATTTGAATTATTGTTACAAACACAAACACACATAAACACTCACATATTGTGTATTTGGGTAGCAATCTTTCTTTTATGCAGGTGTCATTAAAAATGACAGACAAGGTATTATAGTTAAGTATTTTATGTAATTTTTTATATGATCTTATGAGTTTTTCTTTTGGTCACATAATTTATATAAAATTTGTCTGTATGCTTTGTTTATCTAAGTTTCAGCTGTATTTTCAGTAATTTTTGAGGATGGATTGTCTGCAGTGTTATGTATGTTTGTAGTGTAGTGTGAGTATCTTATGTTCTGTGCATGGCAAGCACATTTTTAGGATGCTGATTTTCAAAGATTCTATGACAGCATTGTTAGATGTTATGAATTTATCACTATATGTTTATAGAATTTTGGTGTGGTTTCTATTTAGTTGAATTTTGATTGATCCTCTAGGAAAGGCTGTAATTTCTTGTGGTAATCCAATGTATCCAAAATTACAAAAGTCTTAAATTTATCGGCTCATGGGATGACAATATTAGGGTTGTTTTTTAGTTATTTAGTGACAGTTTTGTGTTTTGTTGGGATGCTGTTGTGGATGTTGTGTGAAAAACAGTCTTTTAGACCTTCAGTCTTGAGAAGATTGCTGAAGTTTGGATTTAGGTTTTCATTTTCCAGTTTGAGAAATGACTGGTGTAAAATTTTGATTTCATTTTTTTTTTTTTGTGATGAGTTTTGGCTGCAAATGATAATCAAGACCAAGGTTTAGGAATTCCTTCTGGTTGTCTGTTAATGTATGGATGGACAGGTTTATGTATTTGTCAGTGTTGTTGGGAAGTAGGATATTTCCCTGGTGTAGATGGGAGAGCTTCTTTGAGATGGTTTGTGCTGTATTACTTCTTGATACTTGAATTCAATCAAGCTATTTTGTAATATGACATTATGTACAGGATGAATTGTTGTCTCAATTACACAAAAATGAAAATAACACTGACATCTCATTTTAACAAATATATTTACCAAAATTACACAAAAATATCTTGAAATACTAAAGAGTAAATTTATTCAATAAAATCGCCATTGGCTTCAACTTCAGCCATGAGGCAACTTTGGAATTTTCTGTACCTTTTCATTGTTTAAGTTGATGGACGTTGCTGTAATCCTTGCCTTTAGTTAATCTTTGGTGTTACAAAGCATTTTTTTGGTCTCTCACTCAACTGCACCCTACACTTAATAATGAAGGGGATTGCCATCTGGAGAGTTAGGAGGCCAGATGTAAGGAGTGATGTGGTTGAAGAAATTGTCTGATTGTCATGAGTTGGTTCTCTTGCTTGTGAGGTGTGGTGCAGAGTCCTGTTGCAAGACATAGGTGTTCTTCTAGTAGTCACCTTCTTGATCCAGATCAGCACTACCAGCTCAAGGCACTTGATGTAAATCTTCATTTTGAGTCTGAGGCCCTCTTGGAAGATGGATGGAGGCATAATGCTGCCATCACTACTGATCACACCAAACATCTTTGTAATTGCCATGAGACTCATACAACTCTTTCTGAATCCTCTGCACTGCCTTTGAATGGACACTCAAACACTCTGAAATGTTTATATTGGAGCTTCCGGTTTGAATATCAAACAGTACATCATGCTTTTTCCAAATTTCTGATGGAGTAAATTGCATTGTTCTCCTCACAGATGGTGCCGAACTGACCCTACTATACAGTGATAAAACAAAAAACAATGCACATCTGTAAAATTAAAAATATAAAATGGAGACAGTTTACCTATCCCTCCCTGTATATATCCCTGTATATATATATATATATATATATATATATATATATATATATAAATAAATATACATGATTATGCCAAAGATTGCATTGTGCATGAAACTCTGTTTAGTGTTATCATTAAGGGATAATATGTATATTTATTAATATATATAACACAACTCTTTTCATACATTGAGTACTGTTTTATTAACACCTGATTAATAATAGTATACATATGTACACCCTCCTCATATACTTATTTTTTAATTCATGTCACTATATATATATATATGAATAAATATACGTGATTCTGTCAAAGATTGCATTGTTCATGAAACTCTGTTTAGTGTTATCATTAAGGGATTATATATATATATATATAATGTATCTCTGTTCATACATTGAGTACTGTTTTATTAACACCTGAATAATAATACTATACATAATGTATAGCTTCCTCATATTTATATGTATTAATTTATGTCACTATATATATATATATACACATATATATATATATATTACTTCAGTGCTTATTTTTGTCTATATACCTGTGAACTGAACTTAATAAAAAAAGGTGCCCTCTGGAAGGAACCGAATGTGCACCCCTTTTTGAAAATGAACTATTCTCTGATCCAGCATGCTTTGACTGCTTGTCTACAGAACTCAGGGAGAGAGAATTTACTATGATTAGCTTAGTTTGACACAAGGCCATGGGCATATGCATCCAACAAGGATTGAGCTCACTACTATGTAGTGACTGTTATCAAGTCTAATTTGCTAATTCTTCTCCCAAGTCCCTCAAGCCTTAATTGAAATTTTCAGCAAAACTGTTAGACTAGACAAAATGTTTGATGAAGATTTAAACCTGCTGCCAATTATTTCCAAAGTCCTGAATCTCAATTATCTTTTCTTTTTAATCTTCTAATCTTTTTTCTTTTTAATCTTCTAATCCATTTTTATCTTTTCTTTTTAATCTTCTAATCCATTTTTATCTTTTCTTTTTAATCTTCTAATCCTTTTTGTCTTTTCTTTTCCATCTTCTAATCTTTTTTCTTTTTAATCTTCTAATCCATTTTTATCTTTTCTTTTTAATTTTCTAATCCATTTTTATGTTTTCTTTTTAATCTTCTAATCTTTTTTCTTTTTAATCTTCTAATCCATTTTTATCTTTTCTTTTTAATTTTCTAATCCTTTTTGTCTTTTCTTTTCCATCTTCTAATCTTTTTTCTTTTTAATCTTCTAATCCATTTTTATCTTTTCTTTTTAATTTTCTAATCCTTTTTGTTTTTTCTTTTCCATCTTCTAATCTTTTTTCTTTTTAATCTTCTAATCCATTTTTATCTTTTCTTTTTAATTTTCTAATCCATTTTTATGTTTTCTTTTTAATCTTCTAATCTTTTTTCTTTTTAATCTTCTAATCCATTTTTATCTTTTCTTTTTAATCTTCTAATCCTTTTTGTCTTTTCTTTTCCATCTTCTAATCTTTTTTTCTTTTTAATCTTCTAATCCATTTTTATCTTTTCTTTTTAATTTTCTAATCCATTTTTATGTTTTCTTTTTAATCTTCTAATCTTTTTTCTTTTTAATCTTCTAATCCATTTTATCTTTTCTTTTTCATCTTCTAATCTTTTTTCTTTTTGTCTTTTCCTTTTAATCTTCTAATCCATTTTTATCTTTTCTTTTTAATCTTCTAATCTTTTTTTCTTTTTAATCTTCTAATCCATTTTTATCTTTTCTTTTTAATTTTCTAATCCATTTTTATGTTTTCTTTTTAATCTTCTAATCTTTTTTCTTTTTAATTTTCTAATCCATTTTTATCTTTTCTTTTTCATCTTCTAATCTTTTTTCTTTTTAATCTTCTAATCCTTTTTGTCTTTTCTTTTTAATCTTCTAATCCATTTTTATCTTTTCTTTTTAATTTTCTAATCCATTTTTATGTTTTCCTTTTAATCTTCTAATCTTTTTTCTTTTTAATCTTCTAATCCATTTTTATCTTTTCTTTTTAATTTTCTAATCCATTTTTATGTTTTCTTTTTAATCTTCTAATCCTTGACTAGTATTGAACAAAATGAACTGCCAAAAATCTGCAGAGTTTCTTTAACTTTCAGTTTCTGCAGACACGACCTTAAATTGTGGCCCATGAAATAAAATTTAATGAAAAGAAAAGTGAAAAATTTAATTTTCATGCTTCAGTAGAAATCAGTTGCCCTGAAAAATTAGCAAATGATATTCAATATTACTTATAAAGAAGTGCTTACTGATACTTTTTATAAAGAAGTAATTTACTTCTTGACTAAACATTTTATTCTTTCTAATGGAATGTTATACAGTTGAAACGAATATTACGAGGCATTATTTATTAGAAATTTTTTCAGAATCAAAATTCTGCAATCAAAAATATGAATATTTAGCAGTGCAAAAATAAGTATCCTTCAGTGAAAGAGGTTGATTTTTATTTGAGATAGTTAATATATATTCAAGCAAAATTTGATTTTTTCCTTAAAGAGATTTAATTGGAATTTAGAGCGTGCAATATTAAAACAGTCCTTGTTATAGTTTGTAGTGTATAGACATCTATTTCAAGATGGATTTGTATCAAAATGAACTCTGTCTGGGTTTTAAGGAATGTATTTGTACAAACGACTATTCAACAAAGTACCAGACTCGTTTAAACAAAAAATATTGTTGCCAGAATTGTGAAAAAACTGGAAGAAGAGTAGAAAAGTCATGGCTGTAGAGGAATGACCAGCTGTTTTAAATTAAGATTTTGACCCCAAGGGGGTATGTATAAAGAGAAGACCCAAGAAAGGAAGACCCAAGAAAATTGGCTTCAGATATTGTTAATGAAATAGAAGGTATCAAACATTCTGTGAACAAAATAAACTAATCACGTCAGTCAGTTAATTGCCATACGGGATACAAGCTTGGGTAATCATGTCTCTTTTGATCCACTGACTGACTTCCACACAGTAGGTTGGCATTTCTTTCTGTGGTAGAATGGTTGCCAACCAAGGCTATAGAATCCAATCTGTCATGTTATTTAACCAATAGCTGGAGAGAGAAAGGAAATGCATTCATACCTTTCTCAAGGGTATTTGCACGAAAGTGAATTCAACAAACTCAACTGGAATTCAAACTCAGATTTACTGATTTCACTTTCTGAGTCAATATCCATTGCACCATAAACACACATCCATCATGTATGAAGGCTCATTTAAAGTTTGTATAGTAATAGACCATGATGGAAACGTACTGATCTGGGGTTTGTATAAACTCTAATGACAAGGGTTCTGGATTTCAGTCACAGAATCTTGAATGCTGTGATGATGTCAAAATATTGCCTCCACTTAAAATATTGCCTTCTCTTAAAATGTTGCTTTCACTCAAAATATTGCCTTCACTCAAAATATTGCCTTCACTCAAAGAACCCTTTCAACAAGATAATGATCAAAAATATTCTAAATATTCTATATTCAAAAATTAAATTTCTTCTGCAGATGTAAAAAGTAAAAAGTGCTTGATTAACATCAGATGTCACTGGATTGAAATCCTTTTGAGTATTTATGGAATGGGTTTAAAGTAGAAAACATCCATCATTTAACAAGATGGAGTTTAAAGACAGCAATATGTCAGAAAGGAAAAACTTTCTAGTGACCAGTTAATCAGCTCTATCAAAATTTTAAATGACTCCTTTTGTAGGTGTGTAATTATTTTTAGACTCACACACACACACACACACACACACACACACACACACACACACACACACACACACACACACACATGTCTGTGTGCATGTTTGTGTGTTGGATTACAGTTTCAATATTACAGTGTTTAGTAATAAATATCACATAAAATATTCATTTTGATTGCATAATATTCTGCTAGAAACAATAAAATCTTGTTGTGTTTGTTTTAGATGTAAATTAACATTTTATTAAAAAATTGGTCCAATATACTTATTTGTAGATGATACTGTATTTCAGGCAATTTTAAAAAAGCTGAGATAAAAATAGGTTTGTTTTACTTTCCATAGGATTGTAATTTGAATCTTCCTGTTAGAAATTTTTATGAATGATACTTATTCTTTCTGAAACTCTTTATTCAAGTGTGATAATAATCTTCACTAATCTTATGACACAATGGAACCCTTTCAGTTATAGGTTTTTCACTTGTGAGGCAAATAGATTCTAAGTCTTTGGATATTAATTTCCTCTTTTTTGTCTACTGAGGAAGAGATTTAGTTTCATTCTAAAACATATTTTGCAAGTAATAACAGGCCATTTGATATTACCCATTCTTGAATATGGTAGGTGTGTCCTCAGGCAGATGTGTTCTTGGACAGGTGTGTCCTTAAGCACATGTGTCCTCAGGGAATTCTAATCTACAAAAATATTCCTAACCTTGTAATTAAAACTGATTCTAAATAGGGATAGTATATTATATGAAAGGAATTAAAAAGTTGGTGTATGCCTGTAGAATCAGGATTTTTAGAATCATTTGTCTATCAAACTATAATGAATCAGGTGTAACAGGGAAGTCAGTTGGCAATAGAAAGAAAATTCTAATGTAAATTAAAAGGGAATTAATTAATTAATAGTGAAATTACAAAGTTATTTTTATATTTTAGTTTTAAATCTATCAAAATATAAGTATTTCTGTCATTTGTACTGTCAGACGCCAAGCAAAAGTGTTATATAATATATATATATATCCGCTTCTTCCCTTTCTGTTCTGTTTTGTTTAACCCAATTCTCAATTTAACAACCTCCCATTCCTTAACCCTTTTCATTTATTAAGCTAGACATGCCACGTTTCCCATCTCTTCACTTACAACTCTATCAATAAGTAAAAACCAAAAATAGACTGATTTTCAAAAAAATGTTTTTGTGACGTACATTTCTCAAATCTTAACCGTTATTTATTTTTTTATTTCCTTATCTTTTTTCATTTTTTTATTTTTTTATTTCTCTTTTTAATCTTATTTTTCTCATTTTGATATAGACTGACTGTTGCTGAGAAGGCGTGAAATCTCTCTTAGGGATTTCATGTTGAAATGTTCATTCAACATTTTTGAACTTTGAAAATTTATTTTAATTTATATATATATATCTGAGTGAATAGGGAACGAAGAAAAAAAATTTTTTTTACAACATCCAAAACATTAATTTAAGACAGTGCTCGATATATAATATATATAGCTGTGAATATTTATTCTAAATTATATTTTAAAACATGTACAAATTTTTTTATTTATATAACAACTCACCAAATATACCACCAACATCCCACACACAACTCACCAAATATAAGAAAAAAGGCTTTCCATTCCTGTCCACACCACCTGATGAGACATTGTAGTTTCAATGTCGAAACAATGTACGATTTGTAGTGGATATATAAAAAATTTGCACATGTTCTAAAATATAATTTAGAATAAATATATATCACTCATTCAATAATGAATTAGAGCACTCTGGCTATTGGACGTGTATAATGATAATATATGTGGTAAAAAAGTCTGTCTTCTTATACCAAGTGCCCATAGCCCAGAGGTAGAATCACAGACTGACGCCAATTTGGTTGGGTTTCAATCCTGGGTTAAAAAGCAATCGGAGTCTAACCATACTGATGAGCTGTGATACAGCAAAACAGATCTGTCTGCGGATGACTATATACATATATATATATATATATATATATATATATATATATATTACAGAAATTAACAAAGATTAATGAAACTGGTTATAACAAACCAACAATTTGAAATGGTTGAGGGGTCTAAGACATGCCAGATCACATGGTGGCTTCCCCTATGTGGATAGGGGTCATAGGTTTTAATCCTGCTGAATGACACACATTTTCATAACGAAAATTTATTGTAAATGATCAGGCTGGTAGAAATAAATATATAATACTATTTGATTATAAACAGAATATCTACTTAAATATGAGTATCGATCAAAAATAATGTTCAAACAAGTCATTTCAAATTGTTGGTTGTTTATAACCAAGTTTCATTAATCTTTGTTAATTTCCGTAATATGTTTACATTTGTTGACATTTGTTGACATTACGATACATTTTAGAGTGGAGATGGTTATTATGATGAATTCGAAAATTATGTTATAGGCTTAATTTGACTTTGTTTAGACTGATTCGTGGTCGCAAGGCCTAAGACACGCCAGATCACATGGTGGCTTCCCCTATGTGGACAGGGGTTGCAGGTTTGAATCTTGCCGAATGACACACCTTTACAAAACACATTGAAACCCGTAACAAAAAT
>JBBBDQ010001696.1:775000-867500 GCA_037127315.1 Ascarosepion bandense
TGGGATCTTATTACATTAGGGAGATTGTTAATATAGATAAGGAAAAGCGTAGGACCTAGAATAGAGCCTTAAGGGACACCCGCATTCATGTGTTAGTATTGGGAGGCTTGTCTGTTCAATACCACCCTCATTGTATGGTTTGAAAGGAAGGACTGGATTAGGTCAAACAATTGTCCAGTTATACTATAGCCCTGCAGCTTGCATAAAAGGCCAGTATGCCAAACTCTGTCAAATGCTTTGGAGATGTCAAGTGGGTATATATATATATATATATATAGGTATAGATGTCCAGTCTGTAAACGGCGAGGATAATCCAACAAGATCAACTTAATATAAAATATTAAGTGTTATACTATATAGAGAGCTCAATAGGTGTTATCCAGAGCAATATGATATTTATAAAGGAAAACTCAACACAGCATTTAAATTAGTTATAAGTTATAATTCATTTCAATGACATGTTGAGTTTTCCTTTATATATATATATATATATATATATGTTTTTTATATATCAAAAATAATCTTAGAAGAAAGAAGTATGACAAAGTGGAAAAAGTTTTTTGTGTGATTCGTGTCATCCTTTTGGAAATAAGAAGCCTGCCACATAAAAAAAAAACCTTGAATAACAAAATGAAAAGAAAAGAGAAAAGACAGACAGCAGAAGAGGCAATAAACCAAAGCACTCAATACCTCTAGTAAAAAGATAAGGACATAGCAGTAACACTAAACACTGAAACCCCAGAAAGTGACTATCTCCAAATCATTAGTCCAAGTTTCCAGAAGAATGATCAACAGACAAGAACCAAAGCTTAGTTCTTGTTACCTGACAATTTTTTTTATCTTGAAAGACAGGTAATGCTTCTTTTAGTCTCTATATAAATTTACTCTCTAGTATTTCAAGATACTTTTGTGTGATTTTGGTAAATATATCTGTTAAAATGAGATGTCAGTATTATTTTCACTTTTGTACAATTTAGATGACAATTCATCCATTGCACCCTATATATGTATATATATATATATATATATATATATATATGAGAATGAAACTGTAGCACTGATGTTTGTAAAATGATAAAAGGTTTTAAGGAGTAAAAATGCAACATTTTATGATAAAGATAATGGAATTATCTACATTTTGATAACAATTTTTGGCATCTGTTGATTTCTGATGTGGAAGCATTGCTTCTTCTTTTTCCTCTTCTTTTTCTTCTTCTTTTTCTTCCTGTACTTTTTCTTCTTTATCATATCCTTTTTTTCATCTACCACATCCCTTGTCTTTCTGGTGTATGTGATTATAATTCAGGGATTTTTACAGAATTTATTTGCATTTTAAGCAAGATTTGATAAGCATTTTGACTCCAGTCATAAATATTATTTCAAGTGAAATTAGATTTGGAAGGCAGTCCAAAGAAGGCATCTCTTATTGGCTCATTTCTTATTTTTCATTTAAATTTGTAAACTTCAGCAAATTAATCAAAATAATTTCAATTGATTTTTCTAAAGGATAGTACATTTGCTTTCTGTCATTCAAAAAGGTGTAGATAAAAAGGAACCAGAGGAAATTCTCTGTTAGTAAACATATTACTAAAATTTCATATATTTGATTAAATTTTTTTGGGGGTCTAGTTGCCATGCTATGTAATTCAAACTAGCACTTTTTCCTTTATTAGTTTCTTTCCTAATGTTTCATCCAGTACATGTGTCTAGGGTTAGGGTTAGAATTTGTAGCTTGGGATATGAAATCATCCAGCTGATTTCAAATTAGACACCCACTCCCCAAGAAATGATTAAAATGTAGACATTACTTTATGGTTAATTGAAAAGTCATGTAACGGTTCATGTTAAGTTTATTTTCCTTCCTGAATTCTAGCCAATTTCATCCTTGAGCAAAGATGTACAGGATCTGACCAGTGGAAAGACAAGGAATATTTTGGCAAAGTTTTGTGATTTTTATCTTGTTTTCATACAAGGTAATAAAGTTCTGATTCCACTGTGTGCAGAAATTGTCCATATGTATATAGTTAAGTTCTTTCAACTATCATTGGTCATTTTCAAGAAAGAAAAACTATGGTTTTGAAATTTAAGAAATTTTTTATGTATTGACTTTTTTTTTTATCAAGTGTTTGGCGTTTAGAATGTTACAATGTTAAATTTTGTTTTGTTGTATTGATCATGAAGTTAATGAATGTAAAATAGGAATTTTAAAAAATGAATGATAAAAATTCAAATTCACACACTGGTGCCCCCTAGGTATGAATTTACATGAGCTACTAGATTAGCAACTAGGTTTCATCCTTTTACAGTGAAACCAATAAAATCTAATTTTGCAGGGGGTTACATAGGAGAAAATTTATGAGAAAGAGTGACAGGTTATAGGGAGTGTCAGGAAGTGGATAAGAGAAGGATGAGAATACTGATGAGAGTGGAGTGGACTGGGAAAAGAGCATGACAGATGCAGGTTAGTGAGATAAGAGATGACTTTTTTTTAAATAATCATATCACCCCAAGCAAGGTATTTTACTGCTACTGTTTTGCAGGGGTTACATAGGAGAAAAATTATGAGAAAGAGTGACAGGTTATAGGGGGTGTCAGGAAGTTGGTAAGAGAAAGATCAGAATACTGATCAAAGTGGAGTGGATGGAGAAAGGAGCATGGAAGGGAGGATGCAGGTTAGTGAGATAGTAGATGACTATTGACTTTATATTTAAATTCTTGGAGATTGTAGCTGTCGAGAAAGCAAATAAATGGAAGGGAATTCCACAGGCGGGAATGTGAGAGAAAAGAAGCTGATGGTATAGAATTTGTGTTTACAATTTATTGGTTTCACTGTAAAAGAATGGGACCTAGTTGCTAATCTTGTGGCTCAAGTAAATTTATATATAGGGGGAACCAGTGAGCTAAGTTCATCGGAGCAGAAGCTGTGAAAGCATTTGTAGAAGAGACAGGGAAGCCACATTGTACCGGTGAGAAAGTGACTGTATCTGAGCTGCCAAGTCAGGATCTATCACATTATAGATTCTCCATTGGATTTTCTCAAGGATACCTAGGTGGGTAGCAGGAGCACCCGACCAGATATGGCAGCAGTATTCAATGCACGGGTGGATGGTAGATTTATATATGTGCAGGATTGTTTCAGGCCTTCAGTATCTATGAAGAACCATAATTCTTCTGGAAGGTCATGACATTAAAACACAGCATTAACTGTAGGAGAAGGGTTTACAAATACATGATTAATAATGACATATTTGTAATGATAATTAGTAATAAGTGATATATAATATATAATAATGATTAGTAATAAGCTATAATCATGAAGACAAGAACCTACATTAAATAAAACATCTTTCACCATAAAAACTGGCAAATTAAATATCTTCTATAATTAAATCACATAAGTTCAATCTTCACATTCCATAAAAGCCTACATAGCCTCATATCTGTTATAAGTGGACCTCCATAGCACCATCAACGCATCAAGACATAAGATGCTAATTGTCATGTGGACAAAACACTTAAAAGAGATTGAAACTGTGAGCAATGACAAAGTATTAAGGAAAATGGAAATAAAAAAGTCATTTATGCTTATAATTAGAAAGAGACAGTTTGAAATTTTTAGGAAACATAATGAGGAAAGAGGGCTTGGAAAATGTAACACTTACACTTGCAGGACATATTGAAGGCAAGAGGGACAGAGAAAAAAAGCCAGTAATCAAGCTAATGAGCTTGTGTAAATGGTTGACAGAACAGAGAATAGTAGAGCAAAAAGTCCATTGTTGCTAAGAGCAACAAAGAACAGGAAATTTTGGAGACAATGCTTGCAAACAGTTCTGAAGGGTCATGGCACATAGAAGAAAAAAAAGTTTATTACATTCTCAAAAATTACCAATGATGATTGAAAGTGCGTAATTATAAAACTATGAACAATTTTTAAAAACAGACATTATCTTTAATAAAAACAAGAAAAAACCATTAATGAATTATCAAAACAAACTTGTGGCTTAAAAAAAACCTGCTTATATATATATATATATTTTAGAACATGTACAAAATTTTATATATCCACTACAAATTGTACATTTGTTTTGACATTGAAACTACAATGTCTCCTTGGGTGGTGTCGATTTGTAGTGGATACATAAAATTTTGTACATGTTCTAAAATATAATTTATAATAAATATTCACAGCTCTATATATTATATATCAAGCACTGTTTTAAATTAATATTTTGAACATTGTAAAAAATTTTCTTTGTTCCTTATTCACTAGGATATATATATATATATAATTTATATATATAATTTATAGAATAAATATGTTATAATATCACTACAAAGTAGCCATTTTGTTTTGACATTATCCATGTCTTATCAAGTGATGAATTCAATTATAAGTTTGAGGGTTTTAAAAGTCTAAAAGAATAGCTAAACCCTCTTAATCAGGGAGGCGTTGTTACAAAGACAGGAAGGATCAATCAAAACAAAGCAATTTCTGGTATGAAGAATACCAGAATAGACACAAATGTTCATTTGTTATGGGCTTTTACGGAAATATTTGAGTAAAATAGAAATTAGGTTATGTAATTGCATGTATAGAGACAGGTAGTTATGATGGTGCTGATATTTAGGGTTATATGGAGCCTATGAGTGAGCATATAATGAATTTATGGTTCTTGACCAAGGAGGTAACCCCTCTCTGACCAGTCTAGAGATAACCAATTGAGATAGGGCCAAGATCTTTGCTTTAAAACATGATACTTTTTTTCTATTTTTTTTTAGTGGAATGTTTATTTCCGGGGAAGAAGTTAATGCTGGATGTTGCTTATATATATATATATATATATATATATATATATATATATATATAAGATATTGCACATTGAATTCTGGTGCTAATAAAATAGTAGTCAATGTATAATTACAGATCTATAATTTATATTAGTAATAAATATACATTTTTATTTTCTTACTGGTAGTACAACTCTAAGCTTCATGCACAGTGTAATCAACAGGTGATTGATATATATATATACATATATGATGGCAGTTGACTCAGTAATTGCTTATACAAAATTCAAGTATTATGCAATCTGCACATTGCAATGAGTCTTTTTAACAAGTAATCCAACAACTAAGCTGTCTGTCTGGTTTAACCTAGGTGGGGGGGGCATTATATTAGAATTGTCTTTCATCGTTCTATTGCAGCCAAGACAAACCTACAAAACACTAGGGGTGGAATTTGAAGTTTTCTTCTCGACAAATAGTCTTTACCATCATACTTCATCAATTCAGTCATTTTTAAAAAATAAATCCTCTAAAACTGCTGATTTCCTAAGACAAAAGACATAATGCCCATATATATATATATATATATATATATATATATATATTATCCTACATTTTAGGCACAACTTGGAGTTTAATGCATTATGCAATCATCAGGTACATATTATGAACTGAAGATTTTTTGATTTGAATACTTAATTAAAATCGAAAAATGTTCAGTTCATATATATATATACATACACACATATCTATCTATCTATCTGTATATATATATATATATATATATATATATATATAGATACAGAGAGAGAGAGAGAGTAGGTAAAAGAGAGATAGATGGGATGAAATTGGATAGTGAACATTAGTAGGCATTGTTAGCCAAATTCATATCTCATATCATTTGATCAAAATATTCATACTTTTCTTATTACACCCCCACACACACACATGAAAAATCATGAAACACACATACATACATACATACATACATACATACATACATACATATATAAAACAGCCCTACAAGCACACAAACATATATAACATCACATTCATAAGAGTATGCTTGTATGTATTTTGTCCTCGGTTTTATTCACAAATGACTCTTTTTATCATTTCAGCAAACAAAATTGAATCAAGTTTGCAGAAAATATTCTTGTTCTTGAATGAAGTCTTGTAGTTTGGGAGAAAATAGTTGTACATTTTAAGACATGCTTTTGAGGCAAAATGCTCAAAGAGGAGGAATAAAGAAGAAAGAAGAAAGGCAAGAAGGAAGAAAAAATGGAAAAAGCAGGAGAGTTGGCCAAGTTCAAGGTTGCATTGCAGAATTATTGGTCAAGGTTATCATTGGGGTCACAGGAGCAAGCAGCTTTTGGGGGTCTCCTTTAACCAGGCATGAGACCCTTACCCACACAGAGAAATGGAGAAATGAGGAATAGACAGGCAAGCAGACAAAGTGACTTACTACGGAAAGGAATCATTTCTTGAATTGCTCCACCATGAACTTGAAATAAATGGATAAAAAACAAACAATTTCATTTAAACAAAAACAAAAAAGAAAACAACACAACAAAACAAAAAATACAATAACAGCAACAACAAAAAAAAAAAAACAAGAAGCAACAGAAAACATCTGAAAAAGATTTTGAAAAATGAAAAAAATTTTCTTGGAGAAAAAAGTGAGAAATATCTTGAAAGTGCAACAGAAAAAAGCCATGTTGAACAAGGGATAATAATAAGAATGCTGGTGATGATGATTATGATGGTGATGATAAATGCTCTATGCTATACTAGATATGTCTCTCATGGCTTATGCTCTTAACTGACTAGTAATGTTGACATTACATATTTTATCTTTGGTAATGTGATGGTCTACATTAAATATTTTATTCAGTACCCTCAGATTTGATTATTATTGTGGTGTAATGGTTAGTGGCTCAGATTACAGAATTGGAGAGGTGAGTTTGAATTCAATTCATGTTCATTACACTAAGTTATGTGCTAATACCCTTGGAAAAGGTATGAATCTATCTTTTCTCTCCAGCTATGGGTAAAATAGCAGGAAAGACCAGGACCTATAGCCTTAGGTTGTAACCAGTCTGTGAAAAGAAAACTCTGAATTCAAATTGGATTACACTATCTTAAAAGCATGTATACATGTATGTGGGGATTGTTTGTGGATCTAAATTCTTGCTGAAATGTCTACTAAAGATTTGCACATCCAAATGAATCTTGGTTGGCTTTTGTTTGGAAGCAGAATGACTATATCGAATCCATTGCTAAATCCGCTGCTATGAAAGTTGGTTCTCTGTGCAGGGCCAGGAAGTTTTTGCCGTCTGAGTCCATCCTGCACATATATAAATCTACCATCCACCTGTATACTGAATACTGCTGCCACATTTGGTCAGGTGCCCCTGCTATTCTCCTCGGGTGTCCCTGCTATTCTCCTCTTGACAAAATCCAATGGAGAATCTGTAATGTGATCGATACGGACTTGGCAGCCTGGCTGCAGTCACTCTCTCACCGGCATGATGTGGCTTCCCTGTGCCTCTTCTATAAATACTTTCACGGTTTCTACTCCGATGGACTTAAATCACTGGTGCCCCCTAGATATGAATTTGCATGAGATACTAGATTAGCAACTAGGTTCCATTCTTTTACAGTGAAACCGATAAAATGTAACTGCAATTTCTACTCTAATAGCTTCTTTGCTCACACTACCCACCTGTGGAATACCCTTCCATATACTTGCTTCCCTGACAGCTACAATCTCCAGGAATTTAAATGTAAGGTCAATAGACATCTCTTATCACACTAATTTGCATCCATTCTCTCAAACTCTCTTTCCATCTACTCCACCTCTATCCTCAGTATCCTCATCCATCTATCACCCTCCTCCCGACATTTCCTATAACTAACCACTCTTTCACTCATCACTTTCCTCTATGTAACCCCCTGTACAACAGAGGCAGTGGAATGCCTTGCTTGGGGTGAAATGATTAAAAAAAACAACAGGTAAATACCACAACAGGTAGAGGTAGGTCTTTATATGTCAGCTGTCTGACCCTAACCAAGACCCCTAGTAGTTGATTCACTGTACATCTCTCTTCATAAGTGGAAGTAGTGGTGGACAACATGGCCAGGTATTGAGAGGGTTGAATGAGGCATAGTGATTATATTGAGATACTTGGGAACACCTTCATTTGAGGACTGTCTGAGTAGACAAGTTCGTCTGACTTGAAAGTATTTCTAATTGGGCCCAACCTCCAAAATTATTAAGTAGTTTTATCAAAACTTATCACCATATTGGGCACATTTGGCTATGGTGCATCTGCTCGGTATACACTTGTCAGACTGGATGTCATGATGGAATCTATTGGGCTTCAAATATTTGTTCACATCACCATTTCAACATGTCACTCTCTCACTCAACAACGGCAATAATAAGAATAAATATAAAGGTAATTTTTTTTAGCCACTTGTACGTGAAAGATTTTCTTTTTGCTAGATTTTCTTGGGCAACTTTATATAATCCACCTTCCGCTTAATAGTCCATCGCCATCCATACATGATAGAATCAGTATGAATTAAAATCAGCTTGGTTATAGGACCTGCTGAAAGGAAGTCAAGACTTCCAATTGTACAAAGAATCTTCAATCCTGGTTTGAATTGTTCTTCTTCTTCTAGACTGATTGCCAACCAGGGCTAGCCATCCCTGTGGGCTTTACTATTTTATACATAGGCTGTTGAGGGAAAGAAGGTCATGTCTTTGCTAAGTGCATTAGTGCAAAGTGAATCAAAACTAAGCCAGAAATTGAATTTGGTTTGCTAATTCCATTTTCTGTGACATTAACTGTTAGGCCACTCACACCTCCATATTGATGATGATGATGATGATGATGATGATGATGACGAGTTTACAGATGCTAAGTTTTGTTCATATTTTGGGATAAAAGCAAAAACTGTAAAAGACAACAAAAAAAGAAAGAAAATAAAATGGGAATTTGAGGCAATTTGTCGGCTTTTACCTGACAAATGACAAGTCCAGGCTTTTATTTTTGAGTTTTGCTCTCAGTCAATAAAACCAAATAAACTTTATTTTGCTGTTTGCAATATGGTTGCTGAAATACAAATTCTACAATTGCTGGAAATTTTTTTTAAATCTGTTTGCTACAAATAAAATATTGCATGTTTTTCAGTTTGATTATAAAATGATGTTTAAAAAACAGATAAGCAAGAAAAGATTAACGAACAAAATGAATTACAACAACCAAACCCAGTAGAGTCTGGTCATCAAAAATACAAAAAAAATGCCAATGTAAGAATGCTTATTAATATCTTTTTTCCTCTATAAAAAATTTTACTAATTTATTTCTTATTTATTTGTAACTATTTCTACAGAAAGACCCTGTTTTATTTCTACCCTCATGATAACAGGATTCTTTCCCCCAAGCCTTGAAACATCAGAATCAACACTTAATCTTTTTTAATCTCTAAGCCTCTAGAGACTAACATTCCAAAAAACATATTGATTTGGTTGCTAGCACAAAACTCACCTGTAGTGATTGTGTCTCTTCAGTGTCAATTTACAGTTCCAAAACTACATAAAATAAAGAAATATTTTAATTGATCATAAAATATTTCCTCTAATTTTAACCCAGAGAAAAATAGTAAAGGTTTGTTATCAGTTCTTGCTGATTTTTAACTTCTTGGCTTTACGGCAACAGAAAATCTTTTGGGATCAAAATCTTTGTTGCTGACTTGAAGTTTGTGCAAACTTCCGTTGAAGTATTTCATTGAAGCATGAGGAAAAATGAGACAAAATTGTTTCATTCACTGACTTTCTTCAGGAAATAAGAGAAAGAGAAACAGAAAATGTTTAAGTTTGTATACACACACAAACAGACAAGCACAGAGGCATAGAGATAGAAACACACAAACACGCGCACACACACACACAAACACGCGCACACACACACACACATACACACACATGCACATATATATATATATTCAAACATGTTTCATCAAATAATATAGACATATTATATCTATCTATTTTTATACTGATGCTTTCCAGTTCTCTAATCAATATATTGATGTTAAGATAAAATTCATCAAGGAAGGATCCATATTTGTTTTCTGTCTGAGTACTTTTGATCTCCACCAAGGTCCTCCATGGGGTGAATTAATAAAAACACAGTTATTGTAACAGTGATTGTTGAGATGGAGATTTTTAAAAACACGTATGAATGTGTTCTGTTATAATTATTTTAAATTTTCAAATTTATTCAAATCAAAAATTATTAGAAAGGCAAAATGTCATTTAATGTTTATTTAATGCACTTAATTGCTATATTCGAAATAAAAGTTGTTGAGTGTTGGTTGGTTGCTTTTGATATAGAGGGTCTCAAGAATTTGAAGTTTTTGTTTATTTTTTTCATGGTGTAGTATATTGGTGTTGTCAACAATTATTTTCCTGTATTGTGAAGGGGGACAGGAATGTGTTTTTAAATATTATGCAATAGAACTTTTATTCAACAAATGAAGTGTAAGATGACTTCATAATGTTGTGGTTATCCTTTCATATACACATGTGTTATAATCACACATAAATAAAGATGTTTATAACACACATGTATATGTATTAAACGATACACACGTGCAAATACATTAAAACCTCAATGTACACATTTTTATGTATATTTATACAAAAACAAATTATATATATATATATATATATATATATATATATATATATATATAATATCAGTATCATATATATATATATATATATATATATATATCAGTATCATCATTGTTAACTACCTGATGAGACATTGTTCTTTCAATGTCGAAACAAAATGTACAATTTTGTAGTAGTTTGTAGTTTGCACATGTTTTAATGTAAAAATAAATAATAAACATTCATTGTTATATTTTTATATTGAGCACCATTTCAAATTAATGTTTGAATGTTGAAATTATTTTCTTTTTTTTATTCATTTGTATATATATATATATATATATATATATATACATATATATATATATAAAATAGATAACCTATAGGGATGAAGATCCGGTTAGGTGAAACCTAGGTAGGTTTGTTGGCTCTTTAGGTTATCTATTTTGTCTGCTCTGCTTACGTATTGAGTGCCTTTTTGTTATAGATTACTCGTCTCAGGTTTTTTTTCTTTGGGCTACGTACTTTAACTGACGTTCACGTGCTTAGCTCTTTCTTTTTTTACATCCATTTTTTCCTTCCGCGTATATACTCGGAGGGTTTTTTGAAACGAGTATAGTGATAAGTTTACATTTATATATATATATATATATATATATATATATATATATATATATATATTAAAGAAATTGTATGACAAAGTGGAAAATGTTTACTTATGATGCATTTTTATTTCTTCAGGGCTTCAGTGAAATAAATTTATTATCATCGTGCAACTACACATGAATGAGCAATACTGTGAATTTTACAAGTTTTTTTTTGTTAGCAAATATCCCATACTGTCAGAAAAAAATGACTATAAATGAAGTTGTCTAGATAGATAAAAAAAAAAACTTAATTTTTAAACTTTCCCTGCATCACTCATTCACATGCTTCTATAGCTGTACACAACAAATTTAGTTTCATGAAGTTCTGAAGGATTAAATGCATCACAAATACGTTTTCCTCTTACTCTTCTTGATATATAAAAATATATATTGTTACCTCATATATATATATATATATATATATATATATATATGTATGTATATATTCAGAAATTATAACATGAATATGTTATATCACTACGAAAGTAGCTATTTTGTTTTGACATGTCTTGTGTCTTATCAAGTGATGAGGTTTATTTTAAGTTGAAGGCAAGAAGTGTTGTAACAAAATAGCTACTTTTGTAGTTATATTATAACATATCCATGTTATAATTTCTGAATAAATATTATTAGCTCTACTTTGTATTGAACACTTTTTTAAAAATAGTGTTTCTTTGGATATGGAATACGTACCCTATTCATACGTACCCTATGCTTATATATATATGTGTGTGTCACGTTAAATATATTGCAAACATTGTGTCTGCTTATTTTTAATAAAATTCGTTCATACTCACGGATAATCTTTTGTGTATTATCATTGAAAGATGTCAGAAATGACCTGTAATGGTGACAGATAATACTATCATTCATTTCACATTTATTTTATTTTGAAAATTTTCAAGTTCTAATGAATGCTAGCAATTTGTCAACCATTATATTTGAAGCAGAAAAAAATTACAGTAATTTTTAGAAACATAGTTTTGTGCTTATTTTTGTTACCATAACTCATACCCCTGAAGATGATCTTAGAAAGAGATTGAAAGTACTTGGGTACCTTGAAAAATGAATGATATTAAGATCTGTCAACATTACAGCTCATTTCTTTCATCATTTAATTATAATATGTGAAAGATTATCTGTAAGTATGAACAGATTTTATTAAAAATAAGCAGACACAATGTTTGCTATTTATTTAATGTGACATGTCTAAAAGAAAATTTCCTGCCTAAATACATATATATATATATATATATATATATATATATATATATATGTAAAGATTTAAATTGTTTTCTTTTTCTCCAGCATTTTCTTCAAGGTATTGATGGAATTTCATGAGTATTTGAAAACACACCAGTTTTCTGCATTCATGGCTGGCTGGAACTCATATTTCCCTTTCCCCAAGTTGTTTCTTTGACTCATTTTAGTCAAGTCAAAAAGTTAATACACGGCAAACAAACACTTGATTTAACATTTCTTTATTTTCTTTATAATCATTAATAATAATAAAAATATTTATAGAATAAATAGAAAAAAAATGAGCCAAATCAGAAATTAATGACAGCCATATCAACAACAACAACAACAACAACAATAACAACAACAACAACAATTATCCCCAATGGTAGAAAGTTCCAAGTGAAAGATCTGTGCAGTTTAGGAATTTTAATTTGTAAGTTCATTTGACAATTGTGACATTCCGCAAAGTTTCATGTTATGTTCGGTCAATTCTTGGGTGAGAAGTTCTTGTCAAATCAAATATCTAAGGGACTTGAATTTTTATCAAAATATGAAGAAATATTTTGGGAAAGCATTTGCGGAATTTTATTCCGCAAAAATACAGGAAGTATTGTCAAAAAAAGTACAAATTAACATCAGTTAATATTCTTTGTTGAGAAATTACTTTGTGAAATCAGAAATGACTTAAATTTTCTCAGAAGAGAACAAAACTATCCTCACTATACAGAAGTGTAAAATAAAGAAAAAAATCGACCAAAAAATATATTTTAAAGTAGAAAAGAAAATAATGTTAAAAGTTAACCTCCACAACAATTAAGGATTTTCATAAATTTTTAAGAAAGTAAACTATTTCTAAAAATTTAAGAAAAATATCCAAAAATAAAGAAAAAGGAAGTAAAATTTTTTTGAAATATAGAATTAAAATGTTGATCAATTGGTGTTTGATTGCAGGAATTCTAAAGAAATAATAATTAGTAGATCCATTTACACCAAAATCTTCATTATAGGCCATGCATTTATGTTCTTGTAAAATCTGATACAACTCATGATATGTATAAATATTTTCTTATGTGAAAATGTGAATGAAATTATTGATATTTGAATAGCTTGACATTAGCAATGAGGATACCTTGATTGCCTTAAGGACAGAGGACCAAAAATAAAAACTTCCCCTCCTTTCCATATAGAATATTCTCAGAATATTCGTGGAATAAGAATCATTTATGGCAGTCAAGGCTAAATATTAGATTAAGGAAGGACCACTGGAAAAATGCATGGTGAATATTTTTGTTCGTTATTTGTTATAAAAATCTCTTCTGTATGGTGCCAAATATCTTGCATGTATTTTAAACAGGAATTTCTTTAACAAAATTCATAAATAAAAATGATATGTTTGAGATTTATTTATTATAAGGTGATATATTTTTTAAAACAATAACATTTCTAAATACCAAACAGTATCTAATGCTCTGGAGGTGTGAATGAATGGCTGTAGGCTAAAGGTTCCAGTCATCCAGCAAGGGATCAGGATGAAATATGTGAAATAGGCTCTATTATACACTGCTATATAATTGATTAGTTTCTTTTAATTAATTTTGTATTGTAATTGAAAATTATTTCAATAATTTTTCAACTTTATTGTCTGTCTATTTTCCCATCACCAATATGATTCTTTCACTGTATGGAAAGGACAATACAGTTTTTTAATGAAATAAGAAAATCTATTAAAATTTGTCTACGGATTATTTTAAGGAAACTAAACAATTTACATTATAAATTTTCAGTTCAAAAGCGATTTTTATTGTTTAAGGATTTACAATTTTTAACTGAAGTAAAAAAATAGACAATATTGAAAAAAAAATGTTATTTTGATTCTTTTGAAATATTCTAAATCTGAATTTGGAAGCTCATCTGAAAAGATGTAAAGATATATGGACAGATGTGTGAGGGGTCATCTGAAAAGATGTAAAGGGATATGGACAGATGTGTGAGGGGTCATCTGAAAAGATGTAAAGGGATATGGAAAAAGTGGTAGGGGTCATATGAAAAGATGTAAAGGGATATGGAAACATGTGGGAGGGGGTTATCTGAAAAGATCTCAGGTTATATGGAAAAAATAAAAATGAGATAAATGTAAGGTGATATGGGAACATCTGGGAGAGATCATATGAAAAGATGTAAAGAAATATGGAAACATATGGGAGGGGTCATATGAAAAGATGTAAGGAGATATAGAAAGCAATAGAAATGGGATAAATGTAAGGTGATATGGAAACATGTGGGAGGGGTCATATGATAAGATGTAAGGAGATATAGAAACATGGGGGAGGGGTCATATGAAAAGATGTAAAGAGATATGGAAAGCAATAGAAATGGGATAAATGTAAGGCGATATGGGAACATGTGGGAGGGGTCATATGATAAGATGTAAGGAGATATAGAAACATGGGGGAGGGGTCATATGGAAAGAAGTAAAGAGATATAGAAACATGTGGGAAGGGTCATATGGAAAGAAGTAAAGAGATATAGAAACATGGGGGAGGGGTCATATGAAAAGATGTAAGGAGATATGGAAAGCAATAGAAATGGAATAAATGTAAGGCGATATGGGAACATGTGGGAGGGGTCATATGAAAAGATGTAAAGAGATATGGAAACATGTGGGAGGGGTCATATGATAAGATGTAAGGAGATATAGAAACATGGGGGAGGGGTCATATGAAAAGATGTAAAGAGATATGGAAAGCAATAGAAATGGGATAAATGTAAGGCGATATGGAAATATGTGGGAGGGGTCATATGATAAGATGTAAGGAGATATAGAAACATGGGGGAGGGGTCATATGGAAAGAAGTAAAGAGATATAGAAACATGTGGGAAGGGTCATATGGAAAGAAGTAAAGAGATATAGAAACATGGGGGAGGGGTCATATGAAAAGATGTAAGGAGATATGGAAAGCAATAGAAATGGAATAAATGTAAGGCGATATGGGAACATGTGGGAGGGGTCATATGAAAAGATGTAAAGAGATATGGAAACATGTGGGAGGGGTCATATGATAAGATGTAAGGAGATATAGAAACATGGGGGAGGGGTCATATGAAAAGATGTAAAGAGATATGGAAAGCAATAGAAATGGGATAAATGTAAGGCGATATGGAAATATGTGAGAGGGGTCATATGATAAGATGTAAGTAGATATAGAAAAAGTGGGAGGGGGTCATATGAAAAGATGTAATGAGATATGGAAACATGTGGGAGGTGGTCATGTATAAAGATGTATCTAGATATGGAAAGAAGTATGAGAGATGATATGAAAAGATATAAGTTGATATGTTTGGGTTTTTAATGTAAGTAAATGAATTCTATTATTACATCATTCCGTCTGTACCTATTCTATGGACGTTTATATCGAAAGGATTGTGAGTTCATATGAAATTATCTAAATTATACGGATGCACATATCTGCAGAAAAATCTGAACGAAGAGTCCAGAAGAAACCCTTCCTAACGCGTCCCTAATAATATTTACTTTCTCTTCTTTTGTCGTTGAAAATACCTGATCGCATTGATCGGTCTATAGATATTTGAATTAAGTTTGGCAAAAACGTATGAGGTAAAATACTATACCTGAATGTATTGAGACTCTCTTGAAGAAGACAAACACGTGAAACAATTTACAGATCATTTTCTGGGGTCTGTTGCAGTTGGCAGGGGAAACTTTCTAAAATTGTTTTTCTTTTTATATTTAAGGTAAAAACGGCAAGAAAACTGACTTTTCTTGTCTCGTTTGTGATTTGCGAAGATTTTCAAGGAGAGTTTTATTAGATTTAATAAAATGAAACTGATGAAGACTAGAATTAAGATATTTTAAACAAATAAATAACGAAAGAAAAAAGAAAATAGGAGAACAAACATGAGGAACAAAAATCGAGAGGAAAGGAAATAAAGAGCGGAAGATTACTATAAATGAACAATATAAGAAAAGTGGATTTGAGGAAGCGTTTTCCCCTGAATATCATTTTTAATGGAAACTCACTACCATCCAAAAACGGCGTCATTCAAATCTATGAATATATTTACGATGACTTGCTAGCTTTTGTCAAAAGACATTTACCAATTAAAGTAACACCTGACAGTTTTGCTCTTCTGTATTGCGCAATTAACTTTGGTCTCAAATCACCTGTATATACCTGTAATTGATTGATTTACTGATTAATAGCTCGAAGTAGTTCATTCATTTTTTTTAGTCAAGATATTTAACGTTTTTCTAAAAATTTCTGATTAGAAAATGAATAATTTAAATTTTTCCCTGACCCGTTGCAAAAACTTAATTAAAATGGTTGCCAAATGATCACTAATGGCACCGAATAATGGCAGGTATATGAAGAGAAAGTTGACCTCAAAATAGGGACCGTTTTGGGCGGATTTTTCTGAAGGATTACTCTTCATCCAAATTCCTCTCGGAGTTCGAAGATTTGTGCTGACAATTAAACTCTTTTGTTGTTGATGGTGTATTCATAAATATCCAGTTAAACTATTCTAAAGTTTTTATTATCTTCATAATCTGAAATTAATTTAGCTAAACAAGATGGTAACGGCAAAAAACATTAATGCAAAAAAAAGTTCTATTATCGGAACAGTACCAGAAATGTTAATGATTATTCTCTAATTTTGAAATACGACATATGAATTTGACTGAGCGTGGCTGCAGATTTGAAGAAAACAATATATATATATATTATTATTATTATTATTATTATTATTGAAACTTGTATAAAAGAAGGATTGCTTTATATATTTATATATATACATATATAAATAAAATTGCATGTTTGGGAAGCAATCCTTCTTTTATACAAGTTTCAATAAAAATGACTGACTGCGGTTAAATTTTTCTTGGGGGTCTTCTAATTTTCCCTCTTTTCAGTCAGTGAGTTAAGTGCCATACGTGAAACACGCTTGGGTGATCATGTCTCGAAAGCGACACGACTGACTAGGCAGAAGCTTATGACGCAGTAGGTTGCCATTACTTTCTGCAGTAGACTAGTTGCCAACCAAGGCTATAGAACCCAATCTGTCCTGTTATTTAAGCTATAGCTGGAGGGAAGAGACGGATAATTACCTTTCTCAATGGATATTTGTGCGTAAGTGAATGCAAGGAATTCAACTGGAATTCGAACTCGGCTCACCGATTTCTCGTTCCAAGCCGATATCCACTGCACCACAACGCACACCCTAAAAATAGACGCTTACAGAACCTGGTATTCCCAAGCGGTCACGCATCTAAATACTGTTGCTTAACTTCGGTAATCGGACGAGAATCGGTGTATTCGACGTGATATGGCCGTAAGCTATTTCAGGAGGTAGAAATTGTTCGAATGCTTTGTCTTCCTTCTTTACTTTTAACTATTATCAAGGATGAATTTTATTTTTACTTTTAACTCAATATTTGCGTTGTTTTATGTATTTATCTAGAATTATAAGAATGTTTAATTTTCCAAACATGGTCAGCATCTTGTGGCCGTGTACATAGTTGATATTATTTATTATAAATTATAGTTTAGAACATGTACAAATTATCATATGCTACAAAATGTACATTTTGTTTCGACATTGAAAGGACAATATCTCATCAATGATGAGACATATATATATATATATATATATATATATATAAGAAAATCTCTCATCATATCTTTTTAGTTCATTCTCTTTCTCTCCTGTTTTCCTCTTTTTGTAGTAGATGATAATTTGTACATGTTCTAAACTATAATTTATAACAAATATTCATAGCACTATTTCATATTGAACACTGTTTTAAATTAACGTTTTGAACGTTGTTAATATTTTCTTCGTTCCTTATTCACTTGGATATATATATATATATATATATATATTAATACTAAAGTAATAATGTCTGATTTAGATACGTTGATCAAGTATGTAGAAGAGATAACTATGTGTATTTTTAATCTACATCTCTTAGAAATATATAAAATGAGTGGGTTAGATATAAAAATATCTTCTGTCCATTGTAAGAAAATAAGTTAACCTTGATATTGCACTCCATTGCTTTTTTATTCTAGGAATAACGAAACTATAAATCAATTAATAACTTTAATTTTAAAAGAAAGAACATTGTTGTGGAATTGAATACTAAGAAAAATCAATGATAAATAAAAATGATTTCAGTGATTTTCCATACTGAGATCTGTTCACTTGGAGAAAAATGTTAAAAATGGATAACAAATTTTGGGGAAATATAGTGTGTAGATCAGGATAGATGCTAATAACTCAGAGATGTGATTCTTAATTAAAAATGAATTCTTATTAGGACATGGCTGGAAATCAGAGGTTGGTCGAGTGAAACGAAAAGACCGAAAATTATCTACTGATATTAAAAAACATAGTTTATTGACAGTTCTTCTCTCTTATTTCTAATATGGCGCCTAATATTACCAGCTTGGAAAAAAGATGGACAAGTAATTTTGTTTGACACTACAGATGCCATGAACGATTTAGTAAATAACAGAGACTGTTTTTTTTGTTTGTTTGTTTTTTTTTTTGCTGTGATTTTATTAGAATTAATTTTCTAGGCCAGAAAGATTTTACCAGTTAAAAAAAGACCTTTTCCTTAAAAACAGTTCTTGCCATTTGTTTGCCATACATTTTAGGTATATACTACCTATCGAGATATCTGAAATGATTTTTGGATATGTGCAACAAAATAAATCGAATTATCCCGAAAGAAACATTAAAGACACAAGATGATGAGAGATTTCATAAAATGCAAAGGGCTATACTTTCTCTTAGAAATTTTATTCTTGATTTCAAGTTGGATGCAATTATTATTATTATTATTATTTGGTTATTACACAACTTCCTCTGCAAAAGAATCTGATTAAGCTATGGCTTCCATCTCTTGACAAGTTGTTTTCTTAAAAGCAAATAGCGATCATAATCATCGGTTAGCCATTTAAATCATCTTCACAGGAACAGAGTTGTAAAAAAACCCAAAAATATGTATTTGGGAGGCAAATGGCTGAGCTGAGTCTATGTAACTAGCAATGCTGCAAACATGAACAGATCAAAGAACTTGCAACAACCAAAAGGTTCATGTTTAAATTTTGATATTACTTGCCTTTTTAGTCTATTAATACTAGTTCCGTTAGGCACAAGGTCGAGCAGTGAGGCACCAGTGAGTATTGAACTCACTACACAGGCCAAAATCTGCCAGATACGCTATTCATTACTCTAGACTAGTGACGCTACTTGTCTTCTATATAAAGAAGATGGGTAGTGGGAAAATCCTGTTCAGGCAAAGTCTGTTTTGTACTCAAAAAAAAAAAAAAAAAAAAATAGAACGCGTAGTTTAACATTTTTCTAGCTTTCCGCTCTTGTTTTTAGCCGTCGAAATTGTTAATTAGCTTAAAATTAGCCTTTTATGGGATTACCATCGTCTTAAAATTAATGAAGACTGAACTATGTTGGATTTTAAATCTATCTATCTATCTATCTATCTATCTATCTATCTATCTATCTATATATATATATATATGTATATATATATATGTTGTTTAATTACTTAGTTTCTGGTCATAAAAAAATTAGACCAGTGCATATTTGTATTAAAAAGTGTTCAATACAATTATATTGTAAGACTTTTGAATATTTTCCTTTTGTAAACGCAATAATTGCGTAATAACTATGGAATAATGGAAATATATATATATATATATATATATATATATATATATATATATATATATATATATAAAGATAGATAGTTAGATATCAATTAAACCGGGTTTCAATCCTAGCTAGAAGCAATCGGATGTCTAACCGTATTGATGAGCTGTAATACAGCGAAACAGAACTGTCTCCGGATGTTTCTCTCTCTCTCCCCCTCTCTTTCTCCCCCTCTCTCTCTATATATATATGTATGTATGTATATATGTACGTATATATCTCATTAAATACAGCCGACAAGGTAGATTTAATTAATTTTTTATTTATTTATTCCTGAACCAATTCACCGACGACCAAATAGAATACTTGAATATCAGCCGAAATTGCCACCTCTAACCTGGATACTACCCAAAAGAAATACGAAATTGAAATACTCTATCAATCAATCTCGCAGCTGACAGCAGAAAAAATTCATTAAGGTGCATCCAAATTTCAGAGATCTCTTAAAAGCGAAAGGTTTGAAAAATCGTTCTCCACACAGCAAACAATAATATCCTCACAAACACAAATCAGATGCAAAAGAGTTACGCAACAACTTCAATATCATCAAAACCCCCAACAAAATTACAATATATCCTAGATGACAAAATAAAATTCACTAAAATAAGGAAAAATCACTAAAAAAAAATTCGTACATAAACTGATATCGGTTGCTTAAAAATCAAGAAGATTGTCGGATATTACAATGGCTAAAAACAAAATCCCATTATTTGATTTTGATATAAAACTAAAATCTAAAGTATTTACCATTTACACGTATAAAAAGCCACCACTCCGACTCATGTCTTCTTCACTATCTTAGACAATGTCTAGAAAGATATAACAAAGCAGTTATAACAATGTTCTTAAATAGAACACACCAAAATTCATTTTTGCAAAGAATATTTCTGAATGAACTAAAAAACATAAACCAAACATTAGTCAACAATGATTTTCTTATCTACATCATTGATAAACAAATAAAATTATTCTTACAAAAATACACAACACCAATAATGAACTACCACACAACCAAAAACAGACATATTTTATTGCAATCAGATACACAATTATTATAAGCTAGACGAATTTGCTATACGAAGAATCATTAAACACCATTTTTCTGATTTAATTCTCCAAAAACGTAAAATTTATAATATACTACAAAAAATGGAAGACCGTAAACCTTGTTGCCACTAATCAAAGTAACCCCAGCAAATCTAAACTAGCGATGACCAATATAGTGCATCAATTTCACTGTACTGTACAAGAGTGCGTTTATTGTCAAAAATACATTACCTATATCGGGCATACTACTACCTCCTTGAATGAACGTCTAACGTGTCACTTATCAGACCAAAGAGCTATAAAAACATCTATCAAGCCATAATTTACAAAAGCCCTTAAGAAAAATTCTGATCGAAAACAGAAGAATTCTATAGAAATCACATAATTAGAAACATCTCACTATTAGAGACGCTCTTTATATAAAACACTTCACTCTTACCCTCGACCTCATATTATTTAACAGTGAAAATGGTGTGTTAAACTTTTTTTTAAAATAGAAAGATGCTAACGCTAATCCCATCCGCGCGCAACATGAAAAGGATCGGAATGAACGCTCCTATTCAAAGCAATACAAAAATAAATTACAAGGTAAAAATCAAAACATGAGAAAAAAATAACAACACCAGAGACAAAAGCCCCTTGAAAATGGCTATAGAAGTGGCCAAAAGCGCTTGCGATAATAAAAATGATGGAAAGTATTTGTACTACCTTACTTCTACAAAATGCATAAACGTAGGGGTGCTGGAAAAAACTTAATAAAAATTCAATCAAATATTCCTTGTCGGCCGTATTTAATGAAAGATGTTAGATAGGTTGCTGCTCAAATATCTATTAATATACATGCATACACACACACACACACACACACACACATATATATATATATATATAGAGAGAGAGAGAGAGAGACAAGTAAAACCTACCACACACACACACACACACACACAAAAAAAAAAAATTATATGTTTTCAGTTTCTGTTACTTCTATTATTAGATGAACTTACCCAGGAACAGAGGTTTTAAATCAAATACATAAATATAAATTAATTTTTTTACTTTATGTCTGATAAAAATTTCCTCGGAATTTAAGCATATTAAACTTTTATGTTGGTTTAAGAACAGTCGTTCTTTTTAGTTTGGTTTCCTAAGCCAAATTCAATACACTCTTAGTCTTATTTCTTAGTTGGCAAACAAGGAAGAGATTTATTGCACTATTGACACAATGTGTACAAATAATGATCATCATTGAATTCCGCACTGAACGTGGATCCTTTTGCTACAAAAAAGCCTTAAATTTTAAAAGTTCTACATTTTTTAAAAAGTACTGTGTCATCCAAAAACGAAACGAAAATTAAAAAATTCTTTTGTTACATTAGGCATCAATGTGAATCTATTTGTTGACTCGAGTGTTGAATTAAAAAAGTGGAATGGGTGAATCTTTGACAGCTGAAGACGAAACTCATAAATCTGTTAAAAACGACGTCCATTTTTTCTTTTCTTTTTACACACTTGAGTTATTTTTTCTCATGACACATATGGATTTAGAGTGTCATTTGGAAAATGGTGGGGATTGGGGCATAGAATGTGCTCGAAAGACAAACAACAAATATTTTGAAAAATGCTTAACGCGAAATAGAAATGGAAGTGATAATTTTGAAAATTCAAATTTTGAAAAATTGTGTTAATAATTTTCATAATATTTAAAAAAAATATTTCCGGTCTGCAGATATTTATACCACTCATTTTTTTTTCTTTTCTTTATCGCAGGAAATTTTTATCAGTACGGGACTGACCATAGTGGGCACGGAAATAATTTTAAAAAATGCCCATGGTCCACGCTAATTGGATGAAACTCGAGCCAATTTGTTAAAAGGATCATCATTTTCATGGGATGAAACGCAACACTGTCTATATTTCTGTTTTTTTTTTTAGAAAAAATTGCATACACACATACATATACACCAACACACACATCCAACTTAGAAAATACGCTTACACACGCATTCTCTCTTGCATACGCACACACATATGTACACATATGTACATACACACACGAAAGAAAAGAGAACCAAAGAGTGATAGCAGAAGTTTGGAATAGTAAGATAATTCGTGACGTCACCAGGTAAGGCCATTAGGTGCAAATAAGGTAGCGAGGGGGACACAGTCAGGGGAGGAAATGGAATTTGGATAGGGGGGAATTCTCATGGAAGGTGCGAAAACTCATTCTGCCTACGTCGGAGTTTTATATTTTGGACATTTGTTTTTGCTGAGAGATTTTTTAATTTGTGAAAATAGATTGTGCGTGTAGACATCAGGGAATGCCTTCAGATGATTAGATGTGTGTGTGTGCGTAATGTGCGAGCGGTTTCTCGTAGTTCTGCCTTTAAACAAAACGTCGTCAAAGAATTTAGGTCCCGAATTGATATGTCAATACAACAATACAATCATATGCTCCTGAATTCTCTTATTATTCATGAAAAATCTTTATATATATATATATATATATATATATATATATATATATATATATTCCGCCGTTTGGGGCTTTTGGGGGGTTGGTCACGTTCAGTCTGCTTCCTTCTTCTCAACCTTATCGCCATAGGTGACCATACACAATTTGAAACTCAAGACGGCTTCGCTCTTGGGATCACTGGGACACGCAAGCCATCTACCATGTCAAGAAACGATCATATATATTTTACACTGGATGCCAGATATACTGGCGAGACAGACAGACAGACAGATAGATAGATAGATAGATAGATAGATAGATAGATAGATAGATAGATAGATAGATATGAACAGACTGAGATAGATAGATAGATAGATATGAACAGACTGAGATAGATAGATAGATAGATATGAACAGACTGAGATAGATAGATATGAACAGACTGAGATGAGATAGATAGATAGATAGATAGATAGATAGATAGATAGATAGATAGATATGAACAGACTGAGATAGATAGATAGATAGATAGAAAGAAAGAAAGAAAGAAAGAAAGAAAGAAAGAAAGAAGATCGGTGAATTGTAAAAGTAAGTGCAAAAGTGGAACGGGTGCAAAACGTAGTAACAATTTGAAGTGTCTGGGAAAAGCTATCCTAGACATCTCCAGATAAATCTTGAAATGAGTGTTGCTTTTTGTTCCATATGTTAGCATACGTAAGTGTTTTTTTCTTTTTGCCCTCTCTTTCGTTTCGTTTTTCCATCTCTGTCTCTCTCTTTCTCTCTTTAATTGCTATACTTGCAAACCCAAAATGATTTTAATATTCAGTTCGATTATTATATGTGACCTGTAATGATATGTAAATGTCATTTATTTGGTATTGGCTTTGATTATAAATGAAAACTATTAGCAAAAATTGGAACAGTGACTGTTTTAAAATTTTCTATTTAATGTTTTAAAACTCAAAGATGAGTGGATTATTTTCGACTGAAGCTAGTGTTTTTCGTCAGCTAAAACAAAGTGAAGTCGTCATCCATTTTCACCTCAAATTCTCACTATAAAATGTCAGAGAAATGCGTCTAAGTCAAGAGATATGCAATAGCTTTGATTGAAAGGCACTGATAGCAAAAAGAAAAAACTCAATGACTTTCATTTCAATGCTCAACAAACTAAGTCGTTCGATGTCAGTAATTTTTTATCAATGTAAAATATAGGATAATGCAATGTTTTCCTTTAAAAACATAATAAAAAGAGAAATCTCTATAAAGACAGACGATTAATGACTTCCGGAGGACATAATGATTAAAAATCATTATTATAGAGACATTGTTGAAATAATGTCGAAGACGCTTAAATGAAATTCAACCTATTTTTCTTACACTCTATAGATCTTCTGAGAGATTCTTTTGAAGAAAACGTTCTGCATTTCGCTTCGCCCGGCTAAATTTTGCCGAGTCTGTATATCGTTTCTCTTTTTTTTTTTTTAATTTTCTCTCGCAGTTTAGAGAAAAATTGAATGACCACGTTGCTTCGGCCTATGCACTGCTAGCCATAGAGTAGTTGCCTGCAAAAAAATGCTTATTTCTGCTTAGTTGCTGCCAATAATGTTTGCGATGAGTTTAGTGGCAGGGTAAAAGTGAACATGAAAGAGTTATGACGGCGGTGACACAAGAGAAGCTTATAAAACCGAATTATTTCTGTGGTGACGTGTGGGCGTGGCCGAATAAAACAGATTACCTTAAAGACAAGCGACTAAAAGAATAAATGTCGGTATTAGGACTGAATATCAACTGAGGCGGCTAGAGAATAAATGAAGAGAGAAGTGATCACTGCAAAGGACGGAATGAACGATAATTCAGTTAAGGGGAGGAATAGAAACGTACAAAGTGGGGAAATGGTCAGTTAATGGACACTGCTTCACGTCAATGTAATGGTTAAAGTATTCAAAAAAAAAAAAAGATGAAAAACAGTAACAGATAGATAGATACGGGAAGTCATTCGAGAAATAGGCTGTTTAAGATAGAGTTCGAAGATGAAGATGTTAGAATATTGGAAAAGAACAGATGATATTAGCATGTCAGAGAATATGGCGAGTAAGTATAGAGAGCGGAGCAGTATAAAGAAGTGTATGTTGAGTGGGTAGGGATAATCCTGATCAAGAGTGAAAAGAGTCGAACGGGGAAGGCAAGAGAATAACTGATATTGGTGTTTCTTTAAAATAAATTAATAAAATGAATTACACAATTCTGTTGGGATATCCTAAGGATTTGTAACCCGCTTTTGTCGTACAATAGACGAATTAAAAAAAAAACAGCCGAGAACAGAATAGAAAGAGTAAAAATGTAATAATGAGCAAATAGATTGATAAGCATTTAAGATAAAGACAAAAAAAATGATGCCTTTTAAGGGTAAGACAGATCGAGTTGCGAGGGAGGAAGAGAGAGACACAGAGAAAGAAAAAAGAGAGAATGTGTGTGTGTAAGAAAGAAAGAGAAATACTGAGGTGGAGAGATAGAAGAGAGACAAGAAAACCGAAAGGTACTTAACGAAAAACAGAAAGGCGTATCAATCTATCGACATGGTAGCGATCGAAATATGATTGATTAGTATTTATAATATATTGTAAAGTGGGAAATCTAACTGAAGATACTCGCTATTCAAAAATATTTTTAACGAATCATATCTCATTCAAATGTGAGTTTTGAAAACAGTCTCAGTTCTGTGCGCATGCGCACTAGTTTGAGAGAGAGAAAGCGCAAGAAATGGGAAAATGTTTAGGAAGAGGGTGACTTTTAATTTGTTTTTTATTTATTTATTTATTTTTTTATGGCCAGGAATTGGCAGTGGTTTTTTTTATATCTGCTAGCGAGTGACATTCCTATCATATGTACGAGGTAGATGGAAGCTTCGAAACTTACCCTGAAAATCCGGAATAAAAAGGAGCCCCAAATTAATGAAAAAATTTAACAGACCTGACAGATAAATTAGCAGTGTTGTGCACATCTGATTTGTGTACTGAATTATTGATTGGATTATGTGGCTTTTGACTAAATCAAAATTAAGTATTTAGAACAAAATTGAAAGACTCGTTGTTCCGTCCCGCATGCAAGTCGGTTAAATAATAGCTAAAGACTTTTGTGCTTGGTGGAGATTTTGAAATTTGAGCCCTTGCTGGTTTAAAGTTCAGACCTCAAACTTAACATGAGTTGAGTAGATGATAGATCATCGGATTTAAGATTCCCTAAAATTTGCACAACTTGCGTTTGTAACCAATAGAAATGGTTTGGTTTCATTGTAAAACCCCGCAATAAGAAACCGGAATTAATAGACAAGTATATGGGTTTTCACAAGATATCGTATCTAAAGATAAGTATTGCGCATGCGTAGTTACTCAAATATCTTCATGCGTATATGAAAAATGTTATACCGTATTATACAATGTGGATCTTATATTTTCTTACATGAGACTCGACAATAGAATTTATAAACTCTAAAGTACTTCCGTAGACGTGATTGGATTCGGCAATTTGTCGAGGAGGAGAAATTTTACTCCTTTGTTTTTTCTTTGAAAAGTGTTTTTTTTTTTTGTCATTTCCGCAAACAGCGTCACATGACGTCTAATGGGAGATAGGATTAGATTTGATTCGATGAGCAGAAGAATTCATTCTTCAAATGACGAGAAAAGCAGAAAATGACAATCCAGTCAGTTGAAGATTCAACATGACACTAATTCCCGCTTTTTGGGCGAGGAAGAAATCACTGTAGCACCTCATCAAGAAACTCAGGTTTAGATCCTGAAACAACTCCCACCCAAGAAACAAGGTATATTTGTAATCACCTCTATACTAAAACATGACTTTGTATCCGGCATAGGAGTAAATGGGGGCGTAGAATTAACAGTTTACTTCAATATATACTTCTCTAGCAGGTCAAGGAAAAACAATTAAAAAACGAAAGCGACTAACTTGTTCAGTTGTGAACAAAAAAGAATGGAATCACAATTATTCACGGGTGAAATATGAAACTTATTAATAGAAATAAAATAAGTCTCAACAAACCAGAGCGAGAAAGTAAAAAATGAATTGACTATTGTCTCGATCGCAGTGCAAAGAACTCACGTTCGAATCCTGATAAACTATTTCGAAAATCACAACTATACCTCCAATGTTATTTGTGGCGTGTGATATACTAAATTATTCTGAACATAAAATTAACTATCATAATAGATTTTAAAGAATTTGAAAAATATCTTTTTGTTGCAAATGTGAAATTTTGATAAAACATATTTTCAATAAAACAACTTTTACTAATAGGGTATAAAAGGTTTCCAAGAAAATTACTTCTTCCATATGATCTTCCATCTTTATTTCAATGTCTTTGTTTTCTATAAAAGGTTTTATGGTAAAAACAAACAAACAAACCATTTTCTGCATGAACTTCCATCTGTATTTCATTTTCATCAACACCAACTTGAGCGAGAATGATATAAATGTTAATCTGCCAGCAAGGTCAATCTGATTCTGCTCGGAGATGTTAAGAAAATATAGAATTTAGAGGACCGGGATAATTATTTTGTATTCTGTGCAAATTTTTAAAGTTCTTTTTAATCATTATCTATTTATATTTTTCGTGCAAAGATTCGAACATTGAAAATAAATGACAAATAGACTAACATATTTACAATTTTAGGTATGTACAGAAGTTTAAATTGTTTTTCTTTCCTTGATAAAAGCGGTTATTTATTTTATTTAGTCTATAGTTTTAAATACAGTGAGTACAGGGAAATTCCCCACCCAACTAATAGTTTTTAAAAAGTGGACAACTCAAGGTTATTCTACACGTAAATTAAAACTAAAACAAGATAAAATAATTTACACATTGCTATAGTAACCACCGTTGCCAGTTTTGCTGGTATGTTTTTTTCAACTTGAAAAGTTTCTCATTTAGAACGTTACACGGTTTTATTGCGAAGGTTTGAAATATGATGCCGTTACGTTAAATTTGGTGGCTTAAAAGTCGATGAGCTCCAATATGAGACAGAAGATGCTCATTAAAAATATTTTGAAAATGTCTTCTTTTAGGAAAATGGAAACTTAAGCATGTAGTTTGAAATATTTACTGATCTATTAAAAAATAAATCGTTTCTGCTAAAAAGGTTGTCGAGACTGGAATGTAATGGAAATATAAAAAATGTTCTCATTTATGTCATTGGGAGTGGTCAGTGTGTACGGTGATGGGTAAGTGAGGTGCTTCTGGCGAAACGTTATGGTGGGGTACTCAACTGAATACGCACCCATTTCAAAAGGGGGGAAAAAAAACAAAAAAATCAGCCAGTTGGCTTTTGCTAGTGACGTCACTAATGTGCGTGTGCCTCAGTGTGATATATATATGCAAATATAATTGTGTTTGTGTGCGTTTCTTCGCCTGAATGTGAAATCATGAGATTTAAATAAAATGATGCGGCAATGGACGTCATCCTTTCTCACAATTTTGTCTTTGTAAGGAAAAGAAATTCAATAGAAATTTAATTAATAATCATTAATATTCAACTTTTGATTAACGTTCTTCATTTTTATAATTTTTTTTAGCAATAAAATAGAATAAAACATTATCATGAAGTTTTAGACATACCATCTACAGACATACAAACACATGGGTATATAAATGAATGCTATGTACATATATATATATATATATATATATATATATATATATATATATAAAATTAAAATAAATACATATAGGCGTGAAACAATTCACTGTCAAATTTAGTTATAAAGTATTTTTCAAAGTGCAACCACATATGACAATTTACCAAATAGAAATAAAATGTGTACATTTTTTTCACCTTTCCCGCTTAAAAACTTTTAAAGCAGAAAAGTTTATTGTTTTTGGTTTCTTTTTAGTCAATCTGATTGTGCATCGCTGCAGTTCACCTGTTTTTTTCCTTCATTTCTCTTCAAATTCTATAGCCACTATTTTTTTAAGGCAGTGGCTATGAAACGGCATAGTTGTTGGGCGTGGCATGAGTCTCATTATTAGTAGACACCATCTTTGAGAAGGGAATTGGGGTATGGCACGCCCGGAGACGCAATTTCTGTAGTTGTGGGTAGAGACGCAAATGAAAAATCACTTTCTTGGTTCAAAATTTTCGGGAATCGAGAATGTGCAATTAGAATAAAAAAAGAAAAGAAAAAGAAACAACGACATTTATAAAGATATGTATGTCTCCAAGAAAAAGAAAAAATATATACATACTGTGCTTTTTTCTTTTTTTTTTGTCAGTTGTATTTAAAATAGAAGTGATGTCTGCATGGATAGATGCAGCAGTTTCCGATTGTAGAATTTCATTTACAAAGAATTTAACATAAACACGTGCACACACATGCAGATCCATGAAAACAAAATGAACATCAAAGCGATAACAACCAAAGAATTAAAATCGTTAGCAATTATTTTACTTTTCATTCACAACGGCTGTGCTTAGAATCCATGAGCCTTCAAATATGTTCTCTATGTAAATACAAAGCTGTGAGTTTTCAAATATTTTTTCAATAGTACTTCATAGGTTTTGATTCGTTTTTTCCTATAAGCGCAATATCATTTGATGAATCTGTTCAAAATTTTATCATTACCTTGACTAATTTAATCTGCTACACGTCATTGTAAATTTTGTCGTCTGCGTTTAATCAGAATGACAGGACAGCATGAAAAAAAAAAACTCGTAGAATTAAAATACAAAAATGAATAAGGTCAGGAGTCAAAGATAAGTAAAATGACGAAGAATAAAAATAATAAAGAACAAGATTGACATGGATGATTTTTATTAAAACAACGAAAATAATTATAGCTCCAGCACTATAGAAGTTCCAAGAATGATTATTAGTTATCATTACTTCATTTCGTAAAGAAATCTGCTCTAACATTAACCGTAAAATTTTATGTCTCAAACAGTCATTTAATTGACTGTTCAATTTAAAACAACATAAATATCTGAAAACGAAAGAAGAAATGAATAAGTAGTAAAGAGACAAAATTAAAATATTTTCATAACATTTTGCGCAACTAATGGCTTTAAAAATGGTTTGAAAAGTTCTTGAAATTGAAATTCGTCTGTATGGCATACGACGTCACAAAACAGTAAGAACTCTTCCTGGTCGAATATAGAATTCATTTCAAAATTCAGGCTATTGGATGCGATGTAGATTGGAAGAGACAGAAGGAAGATTGTATGATAAGAAAATGGAAGATGAAGGTGATAGTCTAAAAGAAACACTAAATAATTAATAGTATTATTATAAAAAAAAAATATACTCCCTAAAAACTGTTTATATGCTTTAGCAATTTTTGATCTTGGTTAAAAATTTCAAAAGAGTAGTTTTCAAAAAACGATGCAACCTGTATTTAAATATAAGACTATCAGTGTGATTTAAGGAAAGGAATGCTGATTTATTACCAAGTCACTCAAGAAATAACTAAAACGAATTATTTCGATTTAAGTTTAATCTTTCTGAAACATATTGCTAAGAATTCTTGAGACATCCTGTCTCAAATGTTAGTCTATTCATTTGAAAAAAAATCAAAAAACAAAACAAAAAAACAAAAAAAAAAAAACAAAAAAAAACACGCAGACACTGAATCTATTAAAGACTAATGGTTAAGGCGGCAAGGTGAACGGGAGAAGTCGGCAAGAGTTGAAAGAAAGAGTAACGAATTTAGTAACAGTTTTTTTTTCACGTCATTTCTTCAGAGAAAATTTGTTAAGTCCCGTTGTCGTATGGCTCTGAGAAATTCTACTAATTCTGAGGATTAATTGTTAACTTGATAATACAAGGATTAATGGCTACCTGATTTTATGTTCCGCCCAATACCCTTTTGACGTTAAAGCTCCAGAAACAGATGATAAATGTTATAAAACCTTTTACAAGTTCTACAAGGATATATATATATATATATATATATATATATATATATATATATATATATCCATGTGAAGAGAACCAACAGTTTTATAATTCCGAGTTCTCCGTCATTTACTTTTTAAAAAATGTGCTCAGTACAAGATATATCTTAGAGCATAATTATAATTAAATTTGTTTTTTTATTTAAAATTAATTTAATTTACATTACGACACGGAAATTTCTATGTTTCCAGATTTTACCTCGTTATCAGGCAATGTTGACTTATTATTTTGAAAATGATTTACATTTGAATCTAGAAAACAGTATGCTCATTATTTAAAGAGTTAATACGGAGGGGGAAGACAGAAAAAATCTAGATTAATTTAACTAATCAGAATGAAGTTCAACTTTTAAATTTGACGATATAGATCATATGTTTGGGAAATACAGAATTTCTTCTTTTAAGCTTAACGGGAAAGTGTCACCTCATTGAGCTACAGTCTAGACTGCGCCTTTTCGGTGTGATGTATTCATTATTGTTACAAGATTATTGTCTTAGCTTTTTTCTGTATCACAACATCTTTTAAAAACAAAAAATAAAGAATGAAAACATTTTTATTTTTAATCTGACTCTCAAGGGACTTTTGGTATGATTAAACTATTTTTATTTTGGTTCAGAGTGAATATTTTCCCTCAATTTTCCATATACTGTTAACTTGTATAAATTTTAGTATCTATTTGATTAATATTATATCGTAATATAAAAAAAATTACCGCATATATGTAAGTTAATCGATATTCTTTTATGAAGAATTCTTAACCATATTCTAAGGTGAACATTTTGCAATGTTTACATATGATATTTCTTTCATTACGTTTATTTAAAATATTTTATTCTTAATAAATTTAATAATATATAGTTTTTCATATAGAAGCAAGGGTCATGGGTTGTTTAAAGACTTACATAATCTCGCTTTTTTAAAAAATATTTCATTTTATTGTGTGAGTTTTATTGGTTTCTTTTAGATACCAAATATATTTCGATAGGGATGTTCTATTTCGGTACTTATTATTATTAAACGAAGAAGTACGGTGATAAAATCTTTTTTCAGTGTATTCTTAGAACTACCAACATAAAACTCTTTATTACTATGGTTTTCAGTAGATGTAACAGTACATTGATAAACAATAGCTTCTGTTAAGCATCTGTTTCCAAAGGACACTCTATAGTGTTTCTACAATTACATCTATTATTGTCTAAATAATTGATTTCAGTTTTTGGATGATTCTTATTTTCAGTTAGGTTTAAATTTTTATTTAAAATACTATTATTATGATTTTTATAATTTTTTCGTATTATTCGGCAACAATAACTTAATGTTAGAGTATTTTATTGAAAAGCTTGCTTAATAAATTGTTATGCGCAAAATGTTTCTCAATCAAAGCGAGTAATTTTTTTCCTAATTTACTGCTGACTATTTGGTTAAAAGGAGGTGTATACCAAATAATATTTCTATTTTTTTTTTTTAGGGCTAGATCTTAGGTAGGGTTAGGATGATGGTACATGCTTAATAATGGATGGAGGATGGTTAGATTTTGGGTGGATATATAAAGGATTTGTATTTGGTTTTTATATGGTTGGTATATATTATTTTCTAAATCTAAAGTTACATTGAGAAAATCTACTTTTTTATATTTGTATTTATTGTAACTTTTAAATTAATTTTCACTTCTCTAGATATTAACTTTCTAACTTTATAAATTTTAAATATATAGAGAATTTTAATTATATCGGTGTTAATATATAACGAATAAAAAAACTTAATAAAGAACTAATAAATTTGTTCCTAATCCACCATTTTATGTATTTAACCATTATTATAGTGAACTCTTCTTAATTGAAATAGACGTCCAACATTTATTTATTTAACACTGTATAATACGTCTCGGAGTCTACCTATTCGTTAGATGCTTGGAATACGTAGGACGTTAGACATATTAGAAACAGTTTAATAAATAAAATGGGACGTCTAAATTGTTCTGTATAATAATGTACGTTGTAATATATATATATATATATATATATATATATATATATATATATTCTATCCTTATTATATCTTTCCAGTTTCTGAATGAGTTGTTTTACAGGGTAATAAAATTGTATATTCGGTTGTAATTAATAAATTGTCCCAACGTCCTGTTTTTTCTTGTTATATTATTAGATGGATACCTGCTGCCTAAATACGCCTATATATATATATATATATATATATATATATATATATATATATATATATATATATATATATATATATAGCTATGAATTAGTTGTACATTGCGACACGGAAATTTCTATGTTTCGAGATAGATTCTCATCATCAGGCAATGTTTGATGTTGGCGGTGCAGATGATTTACATTTAAATAACAAAAACATTTCGCTTGCTGTGTATGTATGTGAGAAGATCTCGAAACATAGAAATTTCCGTGTCGCAATGTACAATTAATCATAACTATATAATTATATTAAGCTCTATAATATTTATTATATTGAGCACTGTTCATAATAAAATAAATACCGGGGCACTCAAATTAGTAAAATATTGTGTCCTCTTCACCTGGAATTATATATATATATATGAAAATAGAGAAGTTTGTGACTTAGTTGAGCAGAGTTATTTCAGAAAATAAATGCATAAATGACATCATTTGAATATTATGGGAAAATTTTTACAAAGTCCACGTCGGAGTGTTGTGTGCCTAAAAGAAATTCACATCTTTACAAACCACAGAAATAATGCATAGAAATGACAAATGGACAATTGAACAGCAACAACGATGACTACGTTAAGAATAAATAAAATAAGAGATATCATGTTGGAGGACTTACATTATTCAGTGAAAATTTGAATAAAAAGACTCCAATCAAAACGATAACAACACCAACAACAACTGTTAAGTCTACCATAACAAATACAAATAAACATCAACTTCACAAGGCACGTACAACAAATATTAATTAGAGAATATTAAAATTATAAATAATTATACATACATACACTAACAACCATAATTATTAGGCAATTCCATATTTTTAAAAAAATGATTTATTTCATATTATTTTTAGTATTTATTGCCAAATGAAAATATAATGGTTCTTATTATTACTTTGCAAAATTTTACAAGGTAAGGAAGCAAAGATGAACTCGTCCGAATCACCCTAAATTTTCTTCATTCTTTCATCGATGAAACTGCAATATAGGTAATTATTAAATATTTATAAATTCATTTGATGCACATGTTATTGCGCAGTATTAACAGAAGAACCATTCTATTTTCAATTATAATCACTTGGCAATAGATACTAAAAAGTAGTATGAAATACATCATTTTTTTAAAACACTGGGTGGCCTAATAATTATGGCCAGTAGTGTACATACATACATACATACATACATACATACATACATACATCATATACATGCATATATATATATATATATATATATATATATATATATATATATTGAGAGAGAGAGAGAGAGAAAGAAAGAGAGAGATAATTAGATAGGCTGTTGGTATAGAAATTGATACTTCGTAGCGAGTGGGAGTTTCATATTTTAAACGACAGACAGACCAAAAAGGGTGCATATTGAGTGTGTGCTGATCGCTTAAAACTTGGATCTTTCATTCCCTATCAAACTATATTTATTTATATATACCGATATTGCGCACTACCACAGTAAAGAAAAATGTAGAAGCTATATATGCTTGCCAGATAAAATATGTTAAAAGTTCAAGATTGTAAAAGAAAGAGAGTGTTCAGTATCGCTAGACAGAGCTTAAATAAAATGTGTCATAGGTTTTAAAATTCACTACAACTCTGAAATTCATTTCTCATTGATAAAAAACAGTTTTGGGAAGTTTAAGTACATTACGAATTTAGTGATTATGATATTTAAGTGATATTTATGAAAGACACACACACACACATATTTTCCATTTTTAAACGAGTTATTTCGCTACCCAGGTTTCTACCATGAGTGGTGTCTTCAGGCGATTTTAAATCGCCTGAGACGCCACTCATGGTAGAAACCTGACTAGCGAAATAACTCGTTTAAAAATGGAAAATATTAAAAAGTTCTACAATATAATTGTACCGAACACTTTTTAATGCAAATGTGTACTGGTCTAACCCTATTATGACCAAAAGCTAAGTATTAAACAATCAATCAATCAATCAATCAATCAATATATATATATATAATAAAGCGGCTTTTGAAATCCGCTCTTATGCAAAGCCTCGTTATAAGTTTTCTTATGTGTGTCAAAGATTTTTTGGTTGGAGGATAGTCTATTGATTCTATATATATATATATATATATATATATATATATATATATATATATATATACAGAGTGTACCAAAAATACATTTACAAACTTTGGAAGCGGGTTCCTTAAGCCGAAACACGTTCAAAATACATATAAACATATGTCCGCAAATTTTTCGTTTTTGAATTAAGTTTAAAGAAATTTTACGGTAGATGACATTGTGTTGCCATGTAGACAGTTGTCATTCGTGTACATTTGTGTCTAGTCTGTCGTCAATGTCTAACGTGTGTATTAGTAAATTAATTTAGAAGTGCTCCTTTTAACTATGGCAGGCTGTTCATATCTTGAGCAGACAGATATGATTTTTACATATGGTCGCGCGAATGATAATGAATGCGAGGATTTCTTTAAATTTCCTCAGTTCTAAGGATTTGCAGACATATATGAAATTTTGTCCTTGTTTTGATGTGAGGAACCCGCTCTCAAAGTCTGTAAAACTATTTTTGATACAACCTGTGCATATATTGAGTTTTTTCGGTGACTGACGTGTGTATACACAGCTTATATACAACAGGTTAAAATTTTCCTTTTACCATTTCCATGCGCCTATGGCTTAGAGAGTAGCGACTCCGACTGACACCAAATCGGCCTAGTTTCGATCCCGGTCAGAAGCAAGTAAATGTGTCTAGCCACACTGATGAGCTGTGATACAGCGAAACAGGCTGGTATGTGGATATATATATATATATATGTGTGTGTGTGTGTGTTTACATGTTTTAGATGTAATTTTAATGAATGATATTGTGGAAAAATTATAAGTTTGTAGATAAGATCCGAATTTTAAAAACAACCTAGACCACACCAGCCAGAAACTGACTCTTCTTGTGTATTGAATCGGTTGGTCATTGCAATGACAAAGATAGAAGAATGAAGAGGACCGCAGTTAGATGAACTTTTTCATTTTGTTTAATATTTCTTTATCCATTTATTTATTCATCAGTCTGTCTGCTCAAATACTTTTCGATATTCTTTCCGTCATTATCAATCCGTTTTTAATTGGATATAAAAATGTTAGCACGATTAATAATAAAAATATTAATACTAACCACAACAGCAAACGTAAAATAAAAAGAAGCTGATACTATATAAACGCAACTAAAATATACAAAGGTTGGCCAAATGCATGTGTGTGTGTGTGTGTGTGTGTGTGTGTGTGTGTGTGTGAGAGAGAGAGAGAGAGAGAGAGAGAGAGAGAGAGAGAGAGAGAACTATAATTCAAATAAACACTGAGACAAAACGCGCATGCTCACACAAAACCTGGTGCGTTCAAACAAAAAATACAATAGAGGAAAATTAATATTAAATTCATTGTAAAAGAAAAAACTGCATTTGATAAAAATGTTAAATGAATATTTTTAAAAAATTAAAATAAACAAAAAATTTCTCAAAGTTTGCACGTTTCTCAATTCCACACCACAGGGACAGGGGGCTTTGCGTCTAGGCAGGCTGGTTGGTGCTAAAGACGGTTAGAGTCAAGGATAGCTTTCCCGGTGTCAGTAATAGTGGCTCGTAGGGAGAGATATAAATAGGTAGATAAATTTACGATATACATGTAGATTTAACCTTATGTCGGCGATAATGTACTTGATAAGAAACACGAATAGGCTCACCAATCACATACAACATTTTCTCAAATGTCCAATAAATAAATGTATTCACAATTCTCAATACTTATCCAATACTAATATATATATATATATATTGTTAAAAATACTTTTATCATACGCATATGTATATATGATTAAAATACCAAGCATATATATATTGTAAATATGTTAGTGAAATATATATATATACACAAGTATTTGAGTGTAGTCAAAACAAAATATATTTAGTTAAAATTTGTTTTATATTTTATATGCATGCAGATATTCATTACTGATATATATATATATATATATATATATATATATATATATATATATGTAGATGTGTATGTGTGTGTGTGTGCGCGTAAACTACCATATATATATATGTGAATGAATAGAGAAAGTATTTTTCCTTGTTCTTAATTGAGGTTGCAGATCAGAGGTTTGTATTCAGATATTAAAACCATAAAATCAGTCTAAATTCTCGACCCAACCCACTTCACAAAATCTAACCAAAAAAAAAAAAAGCGTTAGATGCTAAAAAGGCTTCAAGACCCTTCCTGTATACCCCCACTGTGAGTATATATATATATATATATATATGCGAGACTTGTTCTGAAAATAATGACACCTATTTTATTGTACTGATCGACGATGTCAGGGGTGGCAGTTGAGACTGAACATTCTCATCAATGACCAATTTTATCTTTTGCCTTCTTAATATGGCGGCTAAGCAGCAGTCTAGTAAAATGACGCCTGACATGAAAGTGCATACAAAACAGAGGTGTGTCACTGACTTCCTCCATGATGAAAAAAAAAAAACAAAAAACAAAAAAACAAAGAAACAAACAAAAAACGTTTATAAAAACCAAATATTGGATGTAAGCACAGTTAGGCGCTGCTATATAGAATTGGGTTGCCTCTGCTGACGTAGATCTTACAAGCGCGGAATCCAGGTGAAAATACATACCCAGTAGGGAAAATAGTCTTTATGAAGTCTTGCTCTATTCAACAGTGTTAATGGTTTCCTCTGCATCTGTTGTAGTTTCCGAAGAATTAAATACGAGGCATTTGTTCGTCGCATCCCTCGGGTGGGTGGAGGAAGAGTTGGCAAATACATACACACGCGTATGCGCTCGCACGCATCTATCTATCTATCTATCTATCTGTCTATCTATCTATCTATTTCAGTCTGTTCATATCTATCTATCTATCTATCTATCTATCTATCTATCTATCTATCTATCTCAGTCTGTTCATATCTATCTATCTATCTATCTATCTATCTATCTATCTATCTATCTATCTCAGTCTGTTCATATCTATCTATCTATCTATCTATCTATCTATCTATCTATCTATCTATCTATCTATCTATCTATCTATCTATCTATCCAGAAACACATACCAGTTCATAGATTCAATGAACAGTAAAATAAGTTGTAAGTCTTGAATTCCAACTCATATTTTTTCACGATTTAACCCACTTAACAAAAGGGGGAAACATCAATTTTTATCTCGTTATGTTGTTTACCGACGACTTTGTTCATAGTTCGAAATCTTGGGTTTTAATTTTCCATCCCACGCATGGTAATTTACGATCCACTTTCTCTTCAGACTTTAGTAGAAAAGAAAACCAAACACGCCCAGGCGTGAAATATATATAGCCTCACAAACATCCTCCCACGCAGGCCTTTGCCTACATAAAGCCTCTCTTTATGACTCTCTCTTTTTTCATAAGCACACGCACACACACACACACACACACACACACACACACACACACGTAAAATATTTTCAAATAGATTATATATATATATATATATATATATGTATATATATATATATATATATATATATATATATATGGTTTCAATAGAAGAGTTTGATATGTTTAGGGTCTTTTGTGGAAGTACTATATTTTGTTTGATGTGTATTGAGGTTTTAGAAAATTCGTCTTATTTTTTCATCTACAATGTGGTTTGGGAATCATTATTAATGAAAGTCTGCTTAATATTTTTTAGTTCAGAGTATATCTTTTTAATTAACCGAGCGCAACTCAACTCCCCCCGCAAAAAGATATTTTACTCTAAACTAAAAAATATTAAGCCGACTCTCACTTATAATGACTTCCCATAACACATTGTAGATGAAGAAATAAGACGATATTTCAAAAACCCTTATACACATCAAACAAAATATGGTACTTCAACAAAAGACCCTATATATATATATATATATATATATATATATATAGGGTCTTATATTAAGAGAATAAAGTTGAACTTATTCGAACGGCGTTTTCATATCAATCTGTTTTCGTTTTCTTTGTGAAACTTTATTTTAAAATCGACAATAATTAAAACCTGAGATATTGCAATCAGTTTTAAGAGAATATATTTTTTGAACGTCTGCTGAAAATTTGTGACAACGCCTCGTAATATTTGTAGAGACATTTCCCAAACTACTGAAGTGTTAAGTAAATGTCGAATTGTTGAACTGCTCTCAAAGCCAGCTTCTATTTTGAGAGCGTAGTTCTTGTATAGATCTCGACTTTGGCAAACTCCTGAAGAACTATTGATATGCTTCGATGCTTTTGTTACTGCACGATGTGGCAATTTGGGCGCATGTTGGAAACAGGGCCACGGACCCGTGAACAAATTTAGGGCATTTTGTTAGAAGATATAGTAGGGAGTAGATCACAACAGTAGAAGATGGCTGACGCTCTATTGGCACTCCTAGAAGCTGATCCGCTTGGAGAGAGACCGATTCCGAAAAGGATTCTCTTTTACTCATGCGTGGGAAACTTTTTGGATTACGTTCTTCCATTCGGTAACTGTTCCACACACACACACACACACACACACACACACACACACACACATATATTTATATCAACGGGTATTATATACATACATACTTTTGTAGTTTCTCACATACACACTTCTGTATACACACTTACATGCACACGTACTTACATTCGATTTTTTATACACAAACTTACAGCTTTATAAGAACAAACATGTTTGCACAAATACGAGCTATTGCTGAAAAGTCATAACCCCGAACCACTCCCACAAATCTAGCCAAATGACTAAACATCAGATTTAGTGTATTTGAGGGGTATTCTTGGTCGAGCTTAGAACTTTTCAGCACCCCTAAATGCACACACACACACACACACACACACACACACACACACACACACACTGGAGATGCCCATGAGTACTTAAACGCACAATATAATTTCACATATGGACACAAGCAAAATCAAACTCTCAGTAATCACCGGTTTTCAAAGTATGACGTCTATCCTCATCGGGAGTCTAGAACTGCTATACGCATTTGTTTTTGTGATAAAAGCTATGCACGCAACTCCTTTCCATATTTCATCCTAAAATATAGAATGAGTTACACTGAAATTGGTTTATTTTTCAACCAATTCATCAGCAGCGATTCTTTTATTAACAGACAGATGCTGGAGAATTACAAATATGTTAAGGCTAACGAACTTCGTTCTACATAAGCGAAGTTAAAAGCCATATTAGTAAAAGCGAACGTCATACACAGGTTTCCCTAATTCTTCCTAACCAAATTGTTCGTACACAATTCAGAAGAATCGACACCACCTGGCTATTGTTAATTAACAACTTGCTAAAATACTTCACTGAATGACTTTTTAAAAAGTTATGTCCTTTCAGGACGTAGGCAATAATTACTCTTGACAACGTTTTTTTTTAAATATCTGTACACTGTTCATTACGAAAAAAAGTAGACTGGCTTCCCGTTACCTATGCCACGATTTTTAAAAATTCTACTCATCTAGTTGCTCTTCCAACCCTAACCCTACCCTAGTATTTTACACAAAGTGGAAATGAGTAGAAAAGTGAATGATTTAATGCAAAGTAAATATAACAGATTCATTTAAAATTTGAACTCCGAACAACCAACTCGATTCTCTGCAATGATAACCAATCAGAAAGAAGGAAAAAATAATCTTCTCATCATCCGTACTCTTAGGAAGACTTCTGAAATGCTCAGATATTAAGAGGAAGACACATGCTGAAATAATGTAGCCATCCTCGTACTCAGCCACCAAGTAATCAATTCATTCTTTCTATCAGGAGAATACATCATAGAAGCCAATAAGTACTTTGTCATATCGCAATAAAATATTTGGTAAATGCATCGAGGAACTCTGGGGAGAAATTTAGAGAACAATGAAAAACCTCAGACTCACTTGTTGGTGAGAAATTGACAAAAGGTATTTTAATATCTTCGGATATGTAAACAAACAGTTTTCTTTTTTCTTTTATTAAAACGAGGAAAATGGAAGAAAAATGAATACTAAAAGTGAAGCCGTTAATTGAAAAAGGTTAGAAAATACATCGATCTAAACGTTATGAGTTTCTTCAAAATCTACACTGATCGGCAATTTTACCGACATTTTTCTGGCTTTCCGATTTCGAAAGATTTTCAATTAAGTCATTTTAGGCGCTTTCTGTTAACCTAACAACGAACGCATTTCTCGACTCAGGCGACATTGTTTATATGCTCAAGCATTTTTCTCAATTTTATAAAACTCGACAGTAAAATTTCAGTTATTAATCAAGTGATTTATCGATGTATCTTTTTCAGATTGTATTGAAAAATACATTTTTCTTAACTCAATTGACAGAAGAAAACAAGCAGTAGTCCTCAAAGACGATGATAATAATAATTTTAGCTTAACTGCTATTACGGCAATGTCTTTATTTTTTGTTTACTTTAAATATCTAGTGAAGATGATAATATTAAAATCTAATTTGAAACTTTTTCTTTCTTTTAAATCTTTGCATAAAATTTTCTTTTTATATAGATTCATCTTTTAGAAGCATTAGTAAACATAACATTGCTTAACTCATATAGTAAATCAATCAGTGCCACACGTTTAGTTATTTCTTCTACAACAACTATTACTACTACTATTAATAATAATAATAATAAAGTTAGTCATTAGCGAGTAAGATTAAGAATAAACGATCAATGTTGCGAATGAATATTTCTTTTTGAGAAAGACGTGCGTTGTGGTGCAGTAGATATCGACTCGGAACGAGAAATCAGGGTGTCGAGTTCTAATTTCAGTTGAATTCTTTGCATTCACATACGCACAAATACCCTTGGGAAAGATATTAATCCGTCTCTTCCCTCCAGTTATGGGTTAAATATTAGGACAGATTGCGTCCTATAGCCTTGGCTGGCAACCAGTCTACCGCAGAAAGTAATGGCAACTTACTGCGGGATAATCTTCAGCCCAGTCAGTTATGTCTCTTTCGAGACATGATCGCCCAAGCGTATATCATGTATGGCACTTAACTGGCTGATTGGTCATTGTAAAGTTTATTTCTATTAATAACATAGCCTTCTCATTTTATTTTCTAAATTTCTATCAAAAGAAAGAATTCATGTGTGAAGATTAATACGCATATTTGCACTGTATTACATTTTTTGGGGGGTCACAAAAACTGCAGAGAGTGCAGCTTCTCTCATTTGCCTGGGCACGAATGGATTTTCGAAGCTTAAGGGAGGGTGTGGCCGTCGTCGTGGAAAGGATTATATGCTACTTCCGCTAGCTCTTAGTTGCACGTTCGATTCTCAATGTATTGCTAACTATTTGTCTTGTATATCCCAAAAAATCGATGTAAATCACCTCGCACCTAAATGACCCCGAAATAGTGAAAAACAACTGGTTAAAAATATACAAATATAAACAAAAATAAAGACATCTTGTTAACTTGCCGAGGTTGTGATCCAGTAACCAAAGCCTGTGGCTAAATATGCTTGGAACTGCTTGCTTCGAAATTGAGAGGAAATTACGACTCCTCGCTTTAGTCATATTTACTCATATTTGCAATACACTTGAAGCAGAAAAGTCAACTTTTGAAGCCGGTAATATGAGCAAAACAAGGAGAACTCTCACTGTTGTTTGAAGACCATCAAAAGCAAATGCAAAAATTGTTTAAAACGAATTCCTTCTTAAAATTCTACAAATTTCTTTAAAAATTAGAAGTAACAAATTTGACGACTGAAATCTATTAATCATCGTAAGAGAACTGAATCTGAAAAAATAAGAAACTTCCCCTTTGGCCTAGACGTGAATCTAGTAAAAATAATGATTGAAACCATATGTTTGATATTTTTCTTATTGATTCTATACAGTTTTCTAACCAAGTATATGCCCCAAAAGAAAGGCTTTGTAGCCAATAGGTCGATTAGCGTTCACAAAATGAATTATCATAAAACTGTAAATATTTATCGATTAAAAAAATCATGTGATGACCTGTCTTAGTGATGCAATCAGATAGATATCAACAGACTTATATATATATATATATATATATATAGATAGATAGATAGATAGATAGATAGATAGATAGATAGATAGATAGATAGATAGATAGATAGAAATTGATTTATACGCATAAATATGTTTCTGCAACTATATACACATACGTGCAAGAATAAAATGTATATTTTTAACACGAAAATTTAATAGTTACAAGTAAAATATTTACATAAGCTGATGCATATTATCGTGATTATATAAACGCTTGTTTTTAGTTGCACGTGTATTGTGTTTTTATAGAGTGAAAGGTAAAATGTCTTCATCAAGAGGCATTGCCACAGCAAAGAGCGGAAGGATACACCATATAACAGTGGGCAGCAGCCCAGGAGTTTTCATCAAAAGACAACAATAAAAAAAGAAAAATAATTGTTGTATTTTCTGGTCTCAAAGAATGCACCGGCTATCAAAGACGAACCTCGATCCTGTCGAGTTAAAAGTTGGAATCAATTATCAAAGTAATTTCTCTAGAATTAGATATAGGCCTGCAAACAATGTAATATTCATCCTCGAAGACGTAAGAGGTTTTTTCTTACAAGAGCGATGCGTCTTCCGCACCACGAAATAGAGCAAATTCCTTACAAACTCATCTTTGAAAAGAGAGCGTAAACCCTCAACTGTAGTCGGTACAGTAATTTTATTAGTTGTTAGTCCAGGGACAATTCAGGTACAATTCAGATCTCAATTTAAATAGCAAAAAGAAAATAATGTACAAAACTATATTATTGAAGAAGCTATTACTTCTCTCATCACTGGTCAGAAAAATATCAAAATCGTATTTACAAATATTATTTTTCCTTTAAAGACTTAAATCCTTTAAGGAGCTGTCCTGCCGTCCAAGATATCGGCTATTTTAATTGCCGGCCCTTCTAAATAGACAAAATTGCTGGACAGTTCTTAAAATTATCCGGAATATTAAGCTATTCAATTTCTGCGAGCCGCTAAAAGATTTTCCAGAGAAATGATTTTAAGCAAAATTTCTGTAAATCTCATTTAACGAGATTCATTAATATGCAAAAATCATTCTGAATTGAATCTGGAAATTTTCTCTTTCAGGGTATCCGATTTGAATCCGGTGGTTCTAAAAAAAGAATCCCAAAGATCCTATGACCAAAATCGGGTGATTCTTTCGAATGAGTAATATAGTAATAAATAAGTACTTCTAAATCTAAAACTACAAAAAAAAAAAAATGAAAAAAGAAAAAACAACAAAACCCGGTCAACTTAGTTCTATTGCTCTGGGGAAATCACCTTGTGTATTGCATTATGCATATATTTTCTAGTTGATTTTTATGAAACAATCGATCTAGCTGTTACTGCTTACTGTTGGTATCTGTACACATCTTTGGGCGTTAAATACTATATATACATTTGTATGTCCCCAATTTTTCTTGACATTGTACCCCAGAGTTTATTGTAAATTGGTCGAGGCCTTGTTTAAATTTAAGTCTTTCTAATAAACAGTTTCTATTCCTTTTGTTATTCTATGACTTCTGAAAATGACACTTTTTTTTACGCCTGTTACTGACATTCTCTGTCAAATCGTCGTGCCTCTTAAGAATAAAAGATTCTATATAAAATGTTAAGAGTAAAAATATGTGACAATGAATAAAAGTTTGAAAGTGACGACAACAGCAAGGCAAGGAATCGAAATAATTCTCTAATAATTAATCAAAGTCTACGGCTAATGGTCGATGCCTAGAAGTGAATCCCTTTGTTCAATTTCTTTTCCAATATCTACAAAAGAAAAATCTGCCCACTAGACAATAGGAAGAATTTAATCTAACCATAAATGTAAAGAGAAAGTACTGAACACAAAACTCGTTGGAAATTCCCGAGCACTGGAAAAAATAACCAAGAAATAGGGATTAAAGATTCTTCAAGTAGCAGTAGTAGTAGTAGTAGAAAAAGAAGAAGGTCTTATAAGAAATACAGTAGAAATAGTAGAGAGAGAGAGAGAGAGAGAGAGAGAGAGAGAGGGAGAGAGAGAGCATAGAGAAACAAGAAGAAGAAGAATGTATAAGGAGGGTAGAATAGCAAACTGAGGAAAGAAAGCGAGAAGAAAATAAATGGAAAAAGAACGAAAGAGAAAGAGCGGAAGTAGAAAAAAAGAAGAAAAGACAAAAGAAGTTACGAAAGATGGAAGTCGAAATTTAATTCTTAATAGAGGAAATTTCATTACTTGTTTTTCACAGAATGTCATTTTTCTATCGCTAAGATAAGTAGATAAATCTTGTTATTTTTTAAAAATTCTATCACAATTTTGAATTTCCAAGATTTTTTCGTTTTGTCTCTTTTGATTTGAAAAAAAAACACTTGTCAACTAAATCATTTCTTCACTAGTTTGATATTTAATTGAAGAAATAAAAGAAAGCAAAAGTTATAAAAATCTAGGGACATTATTAAATTATCCACATCTGAAGAAAGAACACGAAGCCTAGTTCGAATATTCTCATAGTGAATCTTATTCAGAGTGTCTTGAAAGTTTAAGAAGAAGGCGGAATCTCTTACATTTTTATTAGTATATGCATTAAAAGAGAAAGCAAAAATATCGCCATTATAATTCTTATAATTTCCAGATTGTCTCAGGAAAACACGTTTATATCTTAATAGAGATGGGAAGTCTCGTGCTTTTCGAGGTTGTCACTGATTAAGTCTCGTGCTTTTAAACAAACTCTTCAATCATGAATTGTTTGTTTATAATTTCGAAAATTGAAAATAGTTTTCCATAGTCTTAGTTTTTCTTAAAAACTTCACAATGTAAATTTATTTTTTCCCTATCTTTTCTTTGCTTTTATCTTTTAGACGTGTTTGTTTCTCTAATATTATAACAATCACTCCAATTTGGTTCAACTCAAGATCTTAAGTAAATATCTATCAGTTATATTTTCATATTTCCAAAAACTATCTACAAACCCATCCCATACCCCTTAAGAAGTTATGGATTTATTCACTTTTTCGATCCTAAATGAATATCCGTCAAAGGTATAAAATACTTACCTATACGGGCCATCTTAGCGTCCAACGACCCGGGAGGATGGTTATGTTTTATGGCGTTCATCCTCCTATTTGCTGGGCCCACACCTCCTCCTGGGACACCAGGTCCTTTCGGTACTTTTGGTCTGGGAGCTTCCACTGGTAACACTCGTCGTCGTTTCTTGGGCAGTTTCGATCGGGCCTGTGTGTGTGAGTAAAAAAGCGCGAAGTTGCTTACTATAACTGGGACCGGTAGAGCTATCGTCAACACACCAGCTAGAGCACATAATGCCCCCACAAACATACCTACATACGTCTTGGGGGCCATATCCCCATATCCTACTGTGGTCATTGTCACAATTGCCCACCACAGACCAACGGGGATGCTATCAAAGTCATTGTTCGGGTTGTATTCTATCCGTTCAGCGTAAAATATAAGGGCAGCGAAAATTACAATACCCAGAACCAAGAAAAAGATTAGAAGAGATAATTCCTTGGCACTGGCTTTGAAAGTATGGATGAGAATTTTTAAGCCCGCGGAATGGCGGGTCAGTTTGAATAAACGAAGGATACGAATAATACTGAAAAACTCGAGAATGTCGCTCTCCTGTTTAAGTTTCGTGAGCAAAAAGTCGAGATAGAACGACAGTGTGGCCACAATGTCGATGATATTGACGGGGGCCTTCATGAAGTAGAATTTATTAGGTGCCACAATTAGGCGGATAATAATCTCAAACGTGAACCACGCATTGCATGCGCACTCGATATAGAAGAAGGCCTCGTGCGGTTCAGTCTTCTGCTTCTCCAAATGCCAAGGGGTTGAATTTGTCGCATTGCGCAAGACCGGAACTCGCATCTCAGGATGAGTCTTAAGGCAGAAGGATAGGATAGATATAACGATGAAGAAAACAGACACAATGGAGATAACCTGAAAGATAGAAAGAAAAAAAAAGAAAGAAAAGAAAAGACAACAATGAGTGACTGTTAAACAACTGGTAGATAAAATCAAGATAAACAAAAATACGCATAAACTAATATATGCAAAAACAAAATTATATAATAAGTACACACATCCACATTTGTGTGTATATATATATATATATATATATATATGCAAATTACATTAAAAATGACAGACACGGTATTATCTTTAAGTTTTTTTATATAACTTTTCATGTGTTCTTATGACTTTTTCTTTTAAGAACTCAAATTATACAAATTTTTTCCAAAGGTTTTATATTTTCGAACGCTTTCGCCTATACTTTTAGCCATTATCAAGAATTAATTTTGTTTTGCTTGTAAAAAAATATGTGTAAAATTTATGTATATAGAGTCATGTGTGTGTTAAGTTCCGAACACAGTCAGCACATTGTTACCGTGTTCATAATTGATGTTGTTTAGTGTAGGATTTCTCTTTTTTATTTGTAATGCCTCCGTTATTTTTAATCTTCTTTTGCAAATAGTTTTTTTTCCAAGTATGTTTTCGCCCGGTTTGCAACATGTGGTCTAGCGTTGTCATGTTGCAAAATCACATTGTCATGTATATCGGCCGTTTTTTATTTAATGCTCCATTCAAACACATCAATAGTAGTCGATAGCGATCTCCCGTGATGGTTTCGGTCGATTTGAGCAGCTCATAATAAACTAAACCTTGCTGATCTCACTAGATGCAGAGCAGAAGCTTCGAACGATAGATATTAAGTTTTGCCGACGATGTTAATGCATGGCAAAAACCACGATCTTCTCCGTTATCGTAGTGTGTCCACTTTTCATCGACGATCACGCTACGATGCAGAAAAAAAAATTCTATTCTGCTGTTGAAGCAGATGTTTTCACGTGACAAGACGCCGTTCGACATCTCTCGGCTTCAATTCGTACAGCTTCCAATGTCCTTACTTTGAATCATTTCTAATGCTTTCAAACGTTTCGAAACTGTCGTGAGATCAACTTTTAATCATTCTGCAGATTCAGTTTGTGCTTGACGAAATAATGCCTCCAATTCTTCGTTTTCAAATTTTTTCAATGCACCAGAGCGTTCTTAACCGTCAACAATTATTTTTGAAGCGTCTAAAACAATCTTTGCGTGTTGTTCCTGAAAAAGCATGGTCGCCGTAAGTCTCAACAAGAATTCCAGGTGCTTCAGTTGCAGATTTTTAAAATTAAGTAGTACAATAAAATTCCCCGCAAATACTTTGGCACGAAACCTGACATGTTTAACGCTATGAAAAAGAATGTTGTTTACACTTCGGCAAAATGACACACACACACTAAATTTCAAGCTTGCTTAAAATACTTCCTTATAGATGCGATTTGAAACCGTACTCACGCAGTTCTGGGAACGCCATCTATTGGAAAACAGCGAGAATCGCCGTAATACATCCGACCACTATTTCGAATTGATAAATGTTGCCAGTCTAAGCAGGAGAGAAATCTATTTACTAAGCAGAAAATGTATTGAATGTGTGATAATATCACAATTCACATCGATAAACCTAATACCTGCTCCATACATAATATTTCCAATCACCGCACAATGGAGCATACGAACTATTAGAGAAAAAAATCTAATATATATAACACATCACTCAATAAGTCTCAGGCCTGGCATATAGACTAATAAAAAATTCATATGATTTTTATGAAGTACCAATCTTCAAAAAGCATGTGATAAAATTTGAGCCCAATCGGATTATTAGTTTACAAATTACAGTTATTTAAGTGAAACTACTGTTGCAAATTTTCAAAACAATGGAAAAATCTGAATTTCGTGTGCTGATAAAGCATTGCTTTCTGATGGGAAAAATACTGTTCAAGCAAAGCACTGCTTTGATAAGCGTTATTCAGACTCTGCTTCGTCGGAAACAATGGTTAAGAGGTGGTATGCTGACTTTAAACGCAGTCGTGCACACACAAATGATGCTGAACACTCAGGTTGCCCAAAATCGGCACTTGCTCCGAAAAACAGCAACAAATCAACAGACGTTTTGACCGATCATAAATTGAAGTTGCGTGAAATAGCAGAGGGGTTGAACGTATCAGAAGGCAGTGTATTCACCATTTTGCATGAACATTTGTCAATAAGAAAGCTGTGTTCATAGTGGGTGCCGCATTTGCTCACAGTCGATCAAAAACAAAAACGCGTCGACGATTCAGAGCGTTGTTTGCAACTGTTTCAGTGCAACAAGAAGAAGTTTTTGCCTAAATATGTGACAAAGAATGAAACATGGATCTATCACGTCAGTCTGGAGTCAAATCCGCAGTCAGCTGAGTGGACAGCAGTAAGTAAGAGCCGTCAAAAGCGACCAAAGACGCAAACATCAGCAGGTTTTGCTGTCCGTATTTTTGGATGCGCATCGATTATCTTGAGATAGGAAGAACTATCAATAGCGAATATTATATAGCATTATTGGTGAGTTTGAAGGAAGAATTGGCCAAAAGAACGGCCAAAAATAAAGAAAAAAGTGATCTTTCACCAATACAACGCATCGTGTCAATCACAACGATGGCAAAACTACATGAATTGCACTTCGAACTAATTCCGCATCCACCCTATTCTCCAAATCTGACCCCAGTGTTTCCAGACCTCAAAAAAAAAAAAAATGCCCCAGTAAAAGAGATTTGGCTCCAATGAAGAAGTGATTTCGGAAACTAAGGAGTATTTTGAGGCCAAAGACAAATCGTTCTTCAAAAAAGCACCGAATTTTTAGAGACGCGTTGGAATCAGTGTATCACCCTAGAAGGAGACTATGTTGATAAATAAAGTCGAATTTTGCCTAAAAGTTGTTGTTTTATTAGTTAGGCCCAGGACTTATTGAGTGACGTGTTATATATATATATATATATATATATATATATATTGTCCTACGTCGATGTCCACGACTCTGAGTTTCATGCATTATGCAATCATCAGGTGCATATTTCAAACTGACAGTTTAATAGATTTTAATTTAAGTTCACTTGATCTTCATGGGAATGAAATCTTATAAAGTTTAGTTACTGCTGTTTTAATAACAAGATTCAAAATTAAGTATTCTAAGATTACATGCAGATAAAAATTAAATTTTAAAATATAAAATATTACAGATATTAAAATGCAGAGAAAAAGAAATCAAAGGGGCGTAAATCATAAAACGTAAAAATTTAAATATTCTAATATTACATGTTGATAGAAAATTAATATTTTAACATTTAAATAAAAATAAAAATTTAAAAAATATAATTTAAAATTGAAATTAGAAATAAAAGTAAAAGTTAAAAAATAAGCAATGTAAAGAGCAAAAATACAAGGGGACGTAATCCATAATTGTTAAAACTAATATTTGTGGGGGAAAGAAAGACGGAAAGTAAGGAAAAAAGAGAGAAAGAGATAAAGAAAGGAACAAACGTATAGAGAGATCTATATCAATCTGGGTTTAAGAATTTAAGTTTTTTCTATGACAGCATGTGGTCATTAAATCACGTTTTTTGTTAAATAAACTAGGATTTATTAACATCGTTCAAAATGACAAGTTTTTCTAAATAGCATAAGTTCCATCTGTCTCCTTTTCTGTTGTAAGATTTGTATTTAGCTACGATATTCCAGGTAATAATAGTGTTCCAATAATATATGAATAAAGCAGTACATTTGCTGTATTTACTGTTGTTTAAAGACAACATGTGGTTGTTAAATCTTAATTTCCACCTGTTAGAAGTGCTTCCAAAGTAAAATTTCCTATCATTATCTTCCGAATGAATTCGAACTCTATAAACAATACTTTCGGACATACATTGGCCATTCAATGGGCAGGTTTTATTTTTTCGGCAGTTGCAATTATTTTTAGAATGGTCATTGTTATTATTAGTAGGTTGGCTGATGCTGTATAGGTGGGTCAAATATTTATTTGGTATCATAGTTCGTGAAATATAAAATCTGTTCCTAAAGCAACTATAACTGACTGATAAGGTAATTTTGAATTTTTGCATTTCTTCTCAAAAATCGCCTAAAAAAATATTTAAACAGCAAACCTTCCCCTACCACGTCCCATAAATGTTCAATTAGCGTCATGGCGGATGAAGGTGGTGGTGGTCACGCCATTTTTCGGAAATCTCAAAAATTTCTGAGAAAACTCTACCCGACTACAGGGTGTATAATAATTAATTGTTGCTGCTTACATGTAGTCCCTGAATGGGCAGAAATAGTGAAAAGTAATCATCAATAGTCAATGATGTGTCATGGCCGACGCAATCCATGTCACATGAATATATTTCATTATGGAATCAACATCAGTTTGTCTAATTTTTGACCTATGGGACTCGTAATCTCATGGGGTCTGTGACCAACCAAAAACTACTAAAGCTGTGATTCACTGATCAGCGTTACACGCAGCGAACCCTTCCGAGTGCACATAATAATGCCACGAGGCCACGTGGGGCTCTCTCTCCGGTAACATGGTGTTAACAGGAGCATGGAAGCTTATGACCCGTTACTACGCTGTTCGCAGTCGGCAGACATTTCCGACATCAGACATTTCCGGTACGCACGTGGCACCATAGATCAGATAAAATGTTCCCTTAATTTCAGAAATGAAATTCCCTACCTGTCTTGCATCCATTACCATGTTCCGATGGAGCTTGAAGCTCCATAATAAGCTGCTCTCATTGACTCACCAAATATCAGACCTCAAATGATGTCAGCAACCATTACTTTTACACACTGCTATCACATGACTTTTGGCACGTCAATAAATATAGAAAAACTGGTTCTTCTCAAGGACGACAATGCTTTTTGCTTGGAGATTTGATACTCATTATTATTTACGCTAAACGTCATGTTGTTTCCACAGAGTTTAATCGTTTTTAAAGTTCCACTTCAGCTGTTTTCTCCAAAATTGCTTTTGCGTGGAAGCTTCCCTCAACACTATAATCTTGACTATTTCAAGTCAAGGGTCAATCGTTATATATTCTTCTTATCCTCATAATTTTCATTTTCTAACACCTTGCTTTCAATTCTATAATACTTTATTCACCAAAACTATTTTAACAGTAACCATCTAACTTTACTGGGTTTCGGACATTGAATAAACTTTGAATAAATGTACTGACGTCACTTACCCTGAATTCATCTTAAAAATGATTATGATATGGAATTACTAAAGACTAATCACTTCAAATACGTCTGTTTCTAGATCAGTTATAACAAATTTAGTGTAGGAGAAAAGAAAATTGAACCTAGAACTAAAGTGGGGTGGTCGCCTAGCATAGCTTCTCCAAAATAAAAGGATTTCAAGTAAAAACTCGAATTTTGTTCTTAAATAGTATCGTCATATCGAGAGTTTCATGTTGATGTCATAAATGGCACCAAACTCGTTTAAAAATATCTAAACTGCCAGCATTCTCAGTTACTTCCAGCAAATGAAACCTGTAGATTTTAACAAGAAACATCCTTCTTCGAACCTTGCGCTACACAATCACAAAAAAGTACTGTACTAAATAACAAGAATACACATCACCTGAGAACTTTCAACGGTAGTAACAGCTAGAATGGTTATCACAGTAAGTCAAAGAGAAAATAATAACATAATCAAGATGTTGATTTTTCACACGACTTCAAACAAAAAGTTAGGAAGGAAATCTCACCGCCAATACGGGAAAAGTCACTTATCAATAAGTGGAGCCGAGAAACCTATTTTTCTGAAAATTATTTTTAAAAGAAAGAATTTATAAATTTCAACCGAAAATGGCACTGGCTGTTCGGTCAATGAATGCCGAGTGTTTCCTTATAAGGAAAATAGCCATTACCATGGTTATAACAAATCATGACATATTATTTAAGTGACATTTTTTGGTAGATATTTGTCGAAGGAACAAAAAGATTCATGCCATTCTAAAGAACATGAAAGAAAAGGAATGCAGAAAAAGTTTTAACTGCATTTCAATTTTTCTTTAATTATGTTTCTTTTTTACCTGAGGTTATCCATTAATCCACCCGATATCTGCAAGAATTCTGTGCAGAAGAAAATACGTCCAGGCCGGTTGGGGTTAATTGCTTAAAAATAATCCTGGAAATCCGTTCAGAGAACATCGGCTATATTCTGTTCTAGAACAATCTTCTAATGACTAATCGAGAAATATAAGGTGAGAGGCGCCCGTCAAACAAATGTTGGTGAAGGTAAACTCACTCAGTGCTGCTCTACTTAATTCTCGGATGAAATTCATACTGGAACGAATATCGCTGATTTGCATCTAACCCTGTAAGTTAATTGCTATGCTGGCTAATTCCTTACACAAGGTTTCGTTCGTATTTTCAGCAGAACCAGCTGATACTATCCACTTGTAGTTACCAATCTTTAGTCTTATACTTGACGGAAATACTAAGTATCCAATGTACTACTCTTCTACTTGCTTACGACACCAGATTACTAAACATCGCTTTATGATAGGCACATGTGTAGGTATTAATTATACTAGTTTGGAACAAGATCGCAACAATGGAGCTACAGGTAAAGATCAGTTTCACAAAACTATCAATTATTTACTAGAATCGTTTAACAATCTTGACTTTAAAAATGTTTTATATTTGTTGGTCGTTTCTTTCGCTTGGAGTTTTCGACAGGGAAAAACAAATTTATTTTTTCCTACATTGTGAAAAAAAATGTGCTGTTTCTGCAGCCATTAAATGAACATGACAAAAAGCTGTATACTTGTCTATTGACATTGTTCGAACTGCGGTCCTCATCTTTATTGCCACATTCACGACTTTTCGGCTATTGTACACCCCGGACTTCCTCAAATGACTGGAATTTCAAACTGAAACCTTTATTTCATACACTGTGGTAGACTCTTCTAGTTCCATATGCCATGCCTCTTCCAGATGTCTCAGTATCAGTTATCTTCCTTTAATTCAACTCTCCTAGATTTTGCTCACCTCTGCTGTAGCCAGGGATTGAACTCACAACTCTTTGAGTCTAGTCACTGGATTCAATCAACACTTTCATTCACTGGTCTATGTGTTCTTGAGGCACGTGGGACTAGAACAATCTACCCCAGTGGACGAAATAAAGGATTCAGTTCGAAATTCAAATCACCTGAAGAAGACCGGAGCGTAAAACGACCGAAACGTTATGAATATGGCAACGAAAATGAGAACAACATTTCCAACAATGTATATAGTGTAAATAATTACAATACCTCCTGTCAGAATACTGTATACTTGAATGTTGAATTATCTAACCTCTGTAGATCTGGATGTGTCAGAAAATAATACTGTATATCTGATCCCAAAACAAACTCTATATATATATATATATATATATATATATATATATATATATATATATCCTCCACATACAAGACTGTTTCGCTGTATCACAGCTCATCAGTGTGGTTAGACACATCCACTTACTTTTGGCTGGGACCGAAACTAGACCGATTTGGTGTCAGTCGGAGTCGCTACTCCCTAAGCCATAGGCGCATGAAACCAGAGAAAGGGAATTTTAACGTGTTGTATATAAGCAGTGTATACACTGCTTATATACAACACGTTAAACACCAGTCACCGAAAGAACTCAATTCAATTATGAAGAGTAGCACATATATCGCAGAAGTGGAAACTGTTTTAAAAATTTTCTTCTCTAGAGAGCTTAATCATAATGAGAGCATAAGAGAGAGAGAGAGAGAGAGAGAGAGAGAGAGAGAGAGAGACATACATATATACAGACAGACAGAGAGTGAGAAAGAGAGAAAGAGAGATCTATTTTTTGAAATTTGGAACCGACCGTTTTCAAGTAGATGCTTGCCAAGGCTTTCCAGTCTTTGATTACAAGCCTGGGGTGTAGTAGATGTGTAGGGCTAGGGTGGGAAATTTCTCCGTTTTTTTAACACCAAGACTAGTGGGGGTGAAAGTGAGGGCAGTCAAATGTTCTTCGAAAATGAAGAGGGAGAAGCTGTAATTATAAGTGTACTATTTAACGCGGACAAAAATAGAAACCTTTTCAAAAACGTATGAAGCCCATATTAAATACAGAAAACACTCGTGTAAGAGTCCAGCTTTTCAACTATATAGTTTTAAGAATTAAACTTAAGCGTTCAGTGATTACATACATAGTTACATTTTCTGCGAGTCTAAAATGTCTTTAATTTATCAATATTATGAAACATATTAATAAAATTTTACTTCATGTTGCTTTTCGGCTTTGGCGAGATATGATATTCATAGGTGAATATAGATCATCATAGCCTTAAGGTAAAAGGTGAACTTGGTGAAAATGTTTTAGTCCGTGTCTCTCTAATGATTTTATTTCTGAGTGTCGGAAACTGACGATTGAATGAAAATTATCATTTGTAAAATGGCAGCTTGTTGAAAAATTAATACTCCGCGCTTTTCCAATGGTATTATTTTTTTCGGTTACTAAAATTGATGAATGAATAAAAATCTTCCTTCCATTTGGAGAATGAAAACTTGTTGAAAAAAAGATTAGATCATATTTCTCTAATGATATTATTTCTGAGAATCTGAAATTGATGGGTGAATCAAAATGATCATAGCATTTGAAGGCCAACCTGCTGAAAACGTATTCGTCCATGTCGAGCCAATGATATTATTTTTGAGAGTCGAAAATTGATAAGTGAAATGAAAATACAATAGCATTAGTACAAGGCTGACAAGATAAAACAAAAAAAAACAAAACAAAAAAAACAAACTATTAACTAATTTCTCCCCAATATTATTTTTAAAATTCCTTAAATTGATGAGTGAATTGAAATTATAACGTTCGTAGAAAGCTCTCTCCTTTGCTAGTTATTGTTGAGTGTGTGAAATTGATGAGTGAATCGAAATTATCCTGGCGTTTAAGGAGGCTAACCTGTTGAAAAATGATTCATTGAAATTAATCTAATAAACATTGCCTTTCTATTTTAGGCTCTAATGTATCACGTTCGTTACACGAGTATTTTTGCTGAAATATATATTTCAGTTATAACTGCTAGAGAAACTTGATTTATTTGGGAAATATATAGGATTAATAAGAATAATTACTGGAAGCAAACTTCCTGAATACTGATAGAAAATGAACTGAATACACACACACACACACACACACACACACACACACACACACACACACACACACACACACAATGGAAAGATGTTTTCTCATCGGATTTACTTAACCTTTACCGCAAAGCAATTCTAAGAAAACTGGGAGTCTTACCAAGATTTAATATTGATGGACATTATCTTAATAACGTAAGACGCGAAGATGATACTGTATGGGATGGTAGACCCAAAAAGAGAACCACAAAGACAAAAGGACAAGGTAATAAAGAAAAGCGATAAGATTATTGTATATTACAGCTGAAAAACCGCGAGGAACACCTTTATATGAAAATACAATCTTATATTTTATACTTCAACGGTGACGCTCGTGTTGAGCAGGAGAGCAGTTAGAGAGAGTTCGCACACATGAAGGAGCTGTCGGGAATCTGAAGCCAGCGGGCATCTCAGTCAGTTAAGTGCTATACGTGATACACGCTTGGGCGATCATGTCTCGAAAGAGACATGACTGACTGGGCAGAAGATTATCCCGCAGTAGGTTGCCATTACTTTCTGCGGTAGACTGGTTGCCAGCCAAGGGTATAGAACCCAATCCGTCCTTTTATTTAATCCATAACTGGAGGGAAGAAACGGATTAATACCTTTCCCAAGGGTATTTGAGCGTTAGTGAATGCCATGAATTCGGCTGGAATTCGAACGAGGGCATCTACTTCAGCCAACATTCTAGACTTTATATCGACTCAAAACTCCTACGTCTCTTCACCCATGCATTTTTGCTTTTTCGGGCGTTTTTTGTTGACGTTATCTACGGTCGAATGTATCTGTCCATTACATCCGCTGGGCCCATCGCCACCAAAGGTAATATATTACACTAACAATCAATTGCAAGAACACAGAATGTATGGTTGTAATCTAAATAAATAAATAAATAAAATAGTTCTACGCATTTGAGATACCAAAATCAAGCACGTACAAACATTTGAATATCTTGAAATGTTACAGCAATATTTTGAGGCAGGAGAGAGATAGTTCTACAGAAGGATGTTGAGAATATCAAGGACAGAAAATGCGAGCAATGAGGAATTTCTAAGGATAATGGAAAAAGAACACCTATACAGTCAGTTAAGTGCCATATGGGATACACGCTTGGGCGATCATGTCTCGAAAGAGACATGACTGACTGGGCAGAAAATTATCCCGCAGTAGGTTGCCATTGCTTTCTGCGGTGTACTGGTTGTCAGTCCAGCCAAGGCTATAGAACCCAATCTGTCCTGTTATTTAACCCATAATTGGAGGGAAGAGACGGATTAACACCTTTACCAAGGGTATTTATGCGTAAGTGAATGCAAGGGATTCAACTGGAATTTGAACTCGGCTCCACGATTTCTCGTTCCGAGCCGATATCAACTGCACCACAATGTGCATCCTATACATCGAATCAGAAAGAGTTGACATTTCTGGCACCCACAGTGTGGAAAGTGAGTTTGGATATTTTGATAGTCTCAAGACAAATTGTTGGCAAGAAAGTCAGAGGTAAACAACAAGCAATCTTCCTAATGGTATTGGGTCAATGGATACCTGGACAGGAAGTGGGTTAGTAATGAGACAAACCCTTCCAGGAGTTTTGTTTCTATTAATTGCGTTCTTTCCCTGGTTTTAGACGATCTGTACAGACGTAACGAATTGTGTGTATAATCTAACTTATTCTTTCTTGTGATAGACAAACCTAAATGTGACCGTCTTTTTTTAATTCCTTTTTTTCTCATCATTAACATGTATTTATTATAAAAATATTTTTAATTTACATATGTTTAGGTAAGCTAAAAACTCTGACGTTAATCTTTAAAAATTTACTTTAAACCAGAATTTCTTCTTAATTTCCAATAATAATGGGCGATTTCAGAAATATTAAATTAACATTTAAAAGCCATTTATAGTAAATTACAATATTTTCAAAATATAGGTAGTTTGACATTTTTCTTTGCAATAAGGGAAGTAAACATTCGGGAGATACAATGCTCAATAAAAGCAAACAAAATCGTTATATATATATATATATATATATATATATATATATATATAGGAAAGAATATTCTACTATTAATAGTAGAAATAAACAAATACTATCAAAAAACACATTTTGAAACTCAAAACGTTTTAATATTCTTTCCTATACATATCAAGACAGTATACGTGGATCACTATGCTATATATATATATAGAGAGAGAGAGATAGATAGATAGATAGATAGATAGATAGATAGATAGATAGATATAAATATACATGATAAAATATAGTTTTAAGGTATGCTATATTTAAGGTATGCTATATCTCATGGCCTGACAATTGTGTTTAGCATCAGTCGGTTGTATTGACTTCAGTGTTCACTTATATATATATATATATATATATATATATATATATAGAATGTACAAAATTCCAAATGTTGTAGATCGGCAAACTATCCAGATACTCCAAAAAAGATATTGATGAGATATGCTGCATAACAATAAGCAAGGGTGGTTCTCAGTCTGACATCTAACCACAATTTTGAAAATAAATGTCAGTTTAAATCCAGACAGAAAAAAAATTCATTAAGAAGAAAAAACATCAGTTATAATTCGATCCAATAAAGCTATACCCAAGACAAAATTGAACACAAATAAAGACAACAACAAATCCACTACGTGGGGTTGGCTGATTTAAAATACAACAGACACTAATGACTCTAATATATATATATATATATATATATATATATATATATATATATATATATATATTTTAATCATGTCACCCCAAGCAAGGCATTCCACTGCCACTATAGCGCAGGGGGTTACATAGAGCGATTGGGTATGGGAAATGTCAAAAGGAGGGTGGTAGACGACTTAGGATGTACATAGGGTGAGAGTTGAAGAGAGTGGGTGTGAGTTAGTGTGTTAGGAGGTGTCTATTGACCTTACATTTAAACTCCTGGAGGTTGTAGCCGTCGGGGAAGCAAGCATGCGGTAGGGAATTCCACAGGCGGGAAGTGCGAGGAAAGAAGCTGTTGGAGTAGAAATTGCGGTTACATTTCATCAGTTTCACTGTAAAAGGGTGAAACCTAGTTGCCAATCTAGTATCTCGTGCAAATTCACATCTAGGGGGCACCAGTGATTTAAGTTCGTCAGAGCAGAAGCCATGAAAGTATTTATAGAAGAGGCACAGGGAAGCCACGTCACGTCGGTGAGAGAGATACTGCAGGCGGTCAGCCAAGTCGGTATCAATCACATTACAGATTCTTTGCTGTATTTTGTCAAGAACCCCGAGGAGAATAGAAGGGGCACCCAACCAGATGTGGCAGCAGTACTCAATACACGGGCGGATGGTGGATTTATATAATTGCAGGATAGATTCAGGCAGAAAGAATTTCCGGGCCCTACACAGAGAGCCGACTTTCATAGCTGCGGATTTAGCAATGGATTCGACGTAGTCATTCCACTTGAGGTCCGCTGAGAGTGTCAGGCCAAGTAGGCGTAGTGATTTACTTTCTGGGAGGCAAGCCTGTTCCATGCTAATGGAAGGGAGGTGCGGTTGTCTGTGGTGGTTAATTGACAGCAGCTTCGTTTTGGAAGAATTGAATTTTACGAGTCATTTCTTACCCCAATCCACCACGGATTGGAGGTCCTTCTCAAAACACTAGGAAGATCTTCCTTGAATTAATAAATTAATAAATAAATACTTTCATGGAGATAACCCCCTAAGTAAAATATTCAATAGGAAAACATCAAGATTAGTTACTTGTGTGCCAATAGCATGTATAGCATTATTAGCTCCCATAATAACCCAATCTTAAAGAAATGTAGGGAATCCAATACGGACAATAAAATGACACCTCCCCGTAACTGTAAATCTAGAAGTAACTGTCCGGTTGAGGGTAAGTGCAAATCTGAAAAGGTGATTTATCAAGCCACCATCTACCCTAAGAAAAATCAGAGGAGACTCTGACTCGTACCAGACTGGTGCTTCCCCCGATGACTATTAGTCACATGGTATATATAAATATGTGCAGGTCGGGTTAATCCATTACCATGTTAATGGGTAGGTCCGCCACAACACGAAGAGAAATCATAAGTGTGTGTCGCCATAGCAATAAATGTAAATTTCAATAATTATTCTATTCTTCCACTTAGTCCCGATAAAAAAATTGCAAATTTTTTTTGTAAGTTGACGTAGAAGTTACCTCCACACCACTTACCCTGCTAACCCTAGGGTCAGGCCACATACCTCTCACTACTAAGGAAGAATTACAACTAGCTCCTTCCTTCAGCCCAACCCAAAGAAAAACCAATACACCCCAACCCCTTCCTCAACCTAAACTAACATCTGGGCCTAGAATTTTCTTAATTCTCTGCTTAGAAGGGGTCGAAGAATGCATGTCTTAAAATGACATGTTAAAAATGGCTATTTCCCCACTAAGTTTTATTTGAATTTACAGATATATATATATATATTAAAATACTTTAATCCAAAATGGAAAAGTAGGAAGGCAAATCCCAAGAACCTGATCCTAATTAATATTAAAAATTTTAATATTTACATTAAAAAATAATACAGGAAGAAAGCTCAATGTAATTAAAATTACAGATCCAATATTAATTAAAATAAATTTTCAAAATTCAAAAATGTTGAATGAACATTTCAACATGAAATCCCTAAGAGAGATTTCACGTATCCTCAGCAACAATTCATATTCCAAAATGAGAATAAAAATAAGATTAAAAAGAGAAATAAAAAAATAAAAAATAAGCAAGAAAATGACGGTTAAGATTTGAGAAATTAATGTCATAAAATTTTTTTTTGTAAATCAGTCTATTTTTGTTTTTTCTTTTAGATAGAGTTGTAAGTGAAAAATAGAAATAAGATTTAAATCAAGTTAATTAAGTTGATCTAATGAAATCTTATTTCTACTTTTCCCCCTAAATATACTTTTTCTAATAAGTCTCTTTTTTCTAATACTTTAACCCATTTAAACATTTAAAATTAAATTTGTTTGACACGTGTCGAGCGTTTCTAATTTAGAATTTTCCTTTTTCCTTTCTTTTCTTTTTTTCTTTTTTCCCCATTCTTTATTTTTCTCTATATTTTTATATCCCGCCCCTTCCTTTTCTGCCCTGTTTGGTTTAACCCAATTCTCAAACTAACGACTTCCCTTCCTTAACCCTTTTCCTTTGTAAAGCTAGACATACCAATTTTTCCATCTCTTCACTTACAACTCTACCTAAAAGAAAAAACAAAAAATAAAAATAGACTGATTTACAAAAAAAAATTTTTGTGACGTTAATTTCTCAAATCTTGACCGTCATTTATTTATTTATTTATTTTATTTCTCTTTTTAATTTTATTTTTATTCTCATTTTGGAATATGGACTGTTGCTTAGGGATTTCATGTTGAAATGTTCATTCAACATTTTTGAATTTTTAAAATTTATTTTAATTTATATATATATATATATATATAGCTACGTGAATTAATAAATATACGTATGAGGGTACGCACATGTATAATATTATTATTCAGGTATTAATAAAACAGTGCCCAATGTAGTATTCCCAGAAATATATACATGATTAAATATGCAGATTGTCCTATGTCGATGGCATAATTCGGAGTTTCATGTGTTATGCAATCATTAGGTGCATTTTTCAAACACAATATATATATATATATATATATATATATATATATATATATATATATATATATATATATATTGTGGAACCCGGGAATGGTAACGCACAAAATAATGAAAAACAAACCAGATATTGAGATAGAAAAATAAGTATATTAAACGTAAAGGCTACAAACTTGAATGTAGCCATCCGATTAGTAAGAAATATATATATATATATATATATATATATATAAGTCTCTGGAGTGAAGCCGTAGTATGTTTAGTAAGTCCACGTCGGAAGCTGACAGGTGTTGCGTAATAAACTCCTGTCTGAGTGGAGCTCAGAGCTACTATAAACTACTAATGCTGTATTCCCCATGAAATGTAGGTATCTGACGGTATCTGTCGGACCTTTACGGTAACACTTGTTATCTGTCGGACTCTCACGGTAACGTACGAATCTCTCGTTATTTGTCGGACTCTCACGGTAACTTACGTATCTCACTATGCCAGGAGTATATGTATACTCAAGTCGAGTTTATTATCATGGAAAAAGTCTAGTTTTTTATCATATAAATAACTCAAGTCGAGTTTTTTATCATATAAATAAGTGGACATTGAAGTCAGCACCCAGAGGAGACAGTCCGTTTCATACTAAACGCAATCATCAGGCCTTTGGGTGTCTACTTTTATATTTAAATACTCTCAACTCCTGATATTGAGCCCTTTAATCGATAAATATAGCATAACTTAAAACTATATTTTATCAGACACACACACACACACGCGCGTGCGCGTATATAAGGTGAATCACCTGAAGATTTCTGTGATGCATGAAAGTCATAATCGTGAGTAAAACATAGCATAATATATATATATATATATATATATATATATATATATATATACATATATATATATATATATATATTAAGGAAATTTTCAAAATTCAAAAATGTCGAATGCACATTTCGACATGAAATCTCTGATAGAGAATTCACGTCTCCTCAGCGACAGAGTTTTATTTCAAAATGAAGAAAAAATGGGATAAAGAAGGTGTTTTGTCTCCTTCTTTATCCCATTTTTTTCTTTCTGTTTTTTTTCATTTTGAAATAAAACTCTGTCGCTGAGGAGACGTGAATTCTCTATCAGAGATTTCATGTTGAAATGTGCATTCGACATTTTTGAATTTTGAAAATTTTCTTTAATTTATATTGGCTCTGTAATCTTAAGTACATTGAGCTTTCCTCCTGCATCACTTTTTAATGTTAAAATTTTTTTTTAATATTAATTAGGATCAGATTCTTGGAATTTAACTTCCTACTTTTCCATTTCGGATTAAATAAAAACAAAAAATAATATATAAAAATCAATAAAATAACCCTGCCGGTCGTATTCAATGAAAGAATATATATATATATATATATATATATATATATATATATATATAGTTAAATAAATAGATAGATTAGAAAGTAAATAAATAGATATATATGTGTGTATACTCGTGTATACATACCAATATTTAAATAGTAATCAGGTGTGAATGGTACAGTGCTCAATGTTGTATAACAGAGCATAAATTCTAACATTTTTCCGTTTTTCAAGTGTTAAAGAATATAAAAATGTCCATAGATTTTATTGTTCGGAGTGGCGCTTTTGGCTCATACTTTAGCCATTCTGAAGAGTGTTGTATTATGGATATTTGTTCTTTGTGTGTTGTGATACATAGTAGTTTTTACTCTGTGAACATTTATATGGAAGAGTGACCGTTTGGAGCTGCCACGTGCCATACGCAGTTGAGTAAATATCAAGGCCATTTCTAATTTTAGAAAACACATAAAAGGCCATCTCCGCTACTGAATCGTATCAGATTGATAACGGGGGAATGGCACTTAATCATTAAGGCTTAATAGTAAGATGTCGTCGATTATGTGATTTAAAAAACACTTTGTGTTATCAACTAGAATTTTTCTTAGTGGTTCTTGTAAATTATGCGTTAATAAATGCTTCTTAATAGCACTTTGATTTGACAGGTGACATGTAAGTCGTCCCTTAGTGAAGTGGTAGTATGTCCGATATAGGTAATTGATTTGTGACAATAATAACAGTTTTGTACTGGGCATTGAAATTGCTACACTCTATTGACCATCGCTAATTTTGACTTAGCAGGGTTATTTTGGTTAGTAATGAATCAAGATAGAAGTCATATCATTTGCAATAAAATGCGAAATAATATACACAAAATGAAAAGAAGAGTTGAGGTAACATAAATGTTGTTCTACAGAAGGAGGCTGAGAATACCGTGGGCTGAAAATGTAAACAAATACGAGATTTTAGAGAATATGCAAACAAAAGAGCACTTATGTATAAAATTAGAAACAGATAGTGCCCATAATGAGGAAAAAGACTTGGAAAATTTAACACTCACAGGACATGATGAAGACAAGAGGAGCGAAGGAAAGCAGCGAATAACCTCACTAACGAGCTTTGTAAATCGTTAGTAGAACAGAGATTAGGAGAGATAGCAAAAAGACAAATATTGCTGACAGCTAGAAAGGGTAAGAAGTTGTGGAGAACCCTGATCGCCCACGTCCTGAATGGACACGGTACAAGTAAGAAGAATACAAAGAAAAAGAAGTCAAATTAAACAACATTCAGTCTATAGCGTCAACAACATTCTTTCTATAACAGTTATACGCTTTGTGGGTTTTACAAAGGTTTAAAATATTGATTCTCAATGTGGGCTGTAACACCTATTTTGGAGGCGTTACGAACTCTCAAAGGTACAGCAAGTTCTCGGGGGATTTACGGGCGGGTGTTCAGTTTAACAAGCTAGTAAGATGATTGAACTTTTCGTTGAGATGAGTCATATAGGCATTTCGTAATCTTTTTACCTACATTTTTACATTTTAAACGCATTTTAACCCTTTGTCGCATATTGGTTACAATTGTTACCAATATGCAACAAAGGTTAGAAAAAGGTTACAATTGTAACCAATATGCAACAAAGGGTTAAACTGCAATTGTCATACCTGTATATAGTAAAACATGCAAACCATATTTTTCTGTTTTTGCTGTCGGGGACCGCCGCTTGGCTTTTTCCGCCATAATTTACTTGCCTTAATTATTGCTGCTATAATGCTAGAAAATGAAAACACGTGACATTAACTTTATTGCATTATCCCTGCTCCAATAACCAGTGCAAGTTTAAAATAGCCGATGCAATTATATGTGAAAGCGTCGCCAGAGAAGAAAAGATTAAGAACGATTTGTTTAAAGGAAACGCCCTTTCTTCTATTAGCCGCCTTGTCCTTTCAGAGTGTAAGCGACCATGGCTTTCTACATCCTTCTATTGTAGCCATTGACAATTTATTCACACAAGCGTACCACCTTCCTCTACCCTTTTGCCATCGATAAGACCTGCAAGTGTCATATTCTCCCAGACCCACTTCCTTATTATATTCCAAGAAATTTCAGCTGTTTTTTTTTAATTCTAAGTGTTATGTTGTGCGTCACAGAAATATTGAGTAAATCATGACAAACCAACAGAAATATAGGAAATGGAATTTACAACAGAATTGTTAGTACTATACAGGAACAAGGGTTTAGTAACACGTATCGTCGTAAGACGTAGAGTCTGAGAATAGCGCACTTCCGGTTCTCTACCGGAAATACTCGACTGACTTGGTATCGAGACTGGTTACTCGATTCCCTCTCCCTAGGTCTTTCCACTACCACTTAGTGATTGGAATAGTCCATTGGTAGAACAAAGGTGGAGAGCGGCCCAACACTAAGTGTAAGCGTTACCTTTTTACTTTACACTTTCTCGTTGATTACTTACACCGTCCATCAAATCCTCAGCATCCTTCTGTAGAAAAATATTTCGGCTGCTTTCAGTTTTCTTATCAACTGTGAGGAGTTAGTTCCGCATTCACTGTCTCACAAGAAGTTGGATATTACATAACAACGCTTTAGATTTTGGAATGCCTCTTTCACTAATGCAATTCTCCTTCGGATCTCCGTGTCACATTTTTAATCCTCTGTTAATACTCTTTCCAAATATTTAAACTTCTGTGCGTATTTGATGTTGACATCTTCAGTTCATAGTTCTCATCTTAGTCTTTTTATTTCTCTCTTCCTAGAGTTGGTAAAATCTCTCCTCGTTTTTCTTCACAAATCCTGTCTATGAGGTTTTGTAGGCTTTTTCTACATCCGCCATCAACCCAGTAGCGTCTGCATATCTTAGATTCTTAAGATTACCTGAGTTCTCAATATTACTTCCTACTTGCCGAGTGTGCTGAAACTTCACTCAAAACCTTGGAAGTTAAAGACATTCATTAATTTTCAAATACCAAATGAGGACAACAAAAATATAAATTCTTACTTAATATTTGTAACAGAAACAAACCAACTGGAAGTTCCAAGAACGAAAATAATATTTGACAACCCAAGACGAATCTACTAGAATCAGAGTAAGCCTTCACACAGCACCTGTTTATTTCTCAAAGAAAGAAAGCAGTCAGGTCATACAAAAATGTCCGTAGCTTGACTTAGACCGCACTGTATTTCAGCAAAACCTCGCCTGTCACTCTTAGTATCAGGTGAACATGTCGTCACTCAACTTTGATGGCACGTATTGTTCACGTGTTTTATGGCAACTTTATTGCGTTACAACGGTCAGCAAGCTAAACAAAAAAAATATTACATATAAATATGAGAATTATCAAAAATAAAAGAGTGCAACATCAATTGGCATCTTTTATCTCCCTGATTCTCATCATTCTCTTGTCCTTTCTTCAACACCCCCTGTATATTGTTCCTCTTTCTTCTCGCTCTCTCAGAATGTCTTAGCAAAAAGGTTTGTTCTCTCTATGGAGTGAATATGAACATTATCTTATTATACAAGTTTCTTTAAAACCTGACCCCCACCCCAGCAAATGAGAAGAGTTAATATTAATAAAAAACAACAAAAAACGAAAGAAAACAAAACGATGCCATGATGTCGACAATCGGAGAAATCCATGCAAATTTTGACCAGTTGTGTTAGTGCATAATTGTTTAATTTGGTTCGACTCAGTTTTATAAAATTCGTTTTAGTTACTACAATCCACTAATTAGGGATTAGTATTTACTGACAATTATCGTTTTCGCGGATTTTACTCAAATCGAAAAATTAATTATATAGTAAAAAATAGCAATTAAAATGGAAGATCAGGGTCTCTCCGAGACATCCTAGAAGAAAAGTGTCGAGACAGCCTGAGCTGTTTTTGTTACTTGTCTCTTGAACGTTTGAAATGAACACTTCAAACATGATCTTGTGGAACATTCCGTTCGATGTCGGATAAATGTCGGATTATGGAAGCGCAACACCAGCCAGCGACGTGAAACAAAAATTCACATTCTATATTTCACTCATTTTTCATTCAAATCTATTCTTTGACACTTCATTTATTCTTCGGACCCAGCTTAGCAATATTGCAGCCCCCTCGCCGCAGAATGCGCATTGCGGCCCCTCTACTCGCAGAATGCAACTTGCGCCACTCCCCGAACATACTGAACGCACAATAAATGGTACTTTAAACAAAATAACATACTGTCGGAACGCAGATATTCCGTGATCACGGAAAAAACGGAAGAAATCGCGGAATTGGCGTTTTGAAGCTATACATTACAAACGTTATCCTAATTATATATATATATATATATATATTTTCTAGACATATTCTATTAAATATAAGAGACAATGAATGTCTATTATGTTTAATCATGAGCCGTTCTAAACGTCGTATTTTTGCTTTAATTTCAGTTGAAAATAAAGACAAAAATTCTCCAACATTTGGATAATTATTTATTGGTTTTCTTCTAAGCTTTCGGCTCACATGAGCCATCTTCAGAGAGGTAGTTTAAACTGAAATATTATAAAATCCACCACCACCGACGATTTTATTTTGTGTTGACATAAAACTCCGCTTGGCAACGGCAATAGTTACCAAAAATAATAATAAACGCAGTTCTTAAGTTTGCGATGCGGTTTTATGACGTCACACCGCGGGATAGCGCGAAATGACAACAAAACCATCTAGTCAAATGCAATGTAATATGTTATTTCCTGTTTTAAAGTTGATTTTATTGAGTGTTGGTTGTTTTGATTTGATGTACATGGCCTCCAATATCTGCAGGTTCCTCTTACTGTGTGTATGAGTAAGGATCACCGTATTGTTGACCAAAATCTGTCTGATATTACCTACATGTTTATGTTTTTCAGAGAAATGTTGTTTAATAGTACTCTGATCAGAAAGATGACATGTAAGTCTACGGGAGAGCGTGGTTGTGGTAAAACCAATATATGTACTAGGTTTTTGAGTAGTATCAGAGATGCAATCTCTGAATGGGCATGTAAATTGGTACACTACATTGGTTTTTTGTAAAGAATTTAATTTAGTGCCTGCTGGGTTATTATAGACTATGAGGTCAATTGTTTTAAACTTTTTATAATATATAATGAGTTTAATTTGATTATTACTTTCGACTGGTTTAACATTTCTACGTATTATGTTTTTGAGAGTTTTTTCATCTTGTTTATAATTATTATTTATTTGGTTGCAATAGTATAAGTTAATAGTGTTATGTTTATTTTGATGTAAACCATTATTATTAATATTATCATTATTGTTAGAGCTATTGTTAAGTTTGTTGAGATACATTTTAATTTGTTGATCAATAACGGAGTTAGGAAATCCATTATTGACTAGTGTTTGCTTAATGTTGTGTAATTCTTTATAAAATATAGATTTGGAAGAAGATATCATTTGTGTGCGTTGAAGTAAGTTTTTTATAACAGCTAACTTATATCGTTGGGGACATTCACTATTATAATTAAGAAGACACGAATTTATGCTAGTTGGTTTCCTATATAGAGAAGTAGTAAATTTATGTGTGCTAGAATCAATGAATACATCAAGGAATGGGAGTTTGTTATTAATATTGAGTTCTAATGTAAATTTGAGGACGGAGTGACTTTCAAATTTGTTTTTAAGATATTTAATTTGATCGATATTCTTAGCTAAAACAAAGATGTCATCTATATATCTTACATATATAGAGGGTTTATTGTTGTCATTAATTATTTTATTTTCTAGATTTGCCATATAATAATTAGAAAAGAGGGGACCTAAAGGAGATCCCATCGCAATACCATCTATTTGTGTATAAATATTGCCTAAGGGATCGTGAAAGGGTACTTGTACACAAGTACCCTTTCACGATCAAATTAAATATCTTAAAAACAAATTTGAAAGTCACTCCGTCCTCAAATTTACATTAGAACTCAATATTAATAACAAACTCCCATTCCTTGATGTATTCATTGATTCTAGCACACATAAATTTACTACTTCTCTATATAGGAAACCAACTAGCATAAATTCGTGTCTTCTTAATTATAATAGTGAATGTCCCCAACGATATAAGTTAGCTGTTATAAAAAACTTACTTCAACGCACACAAATGATATCTTCTTCCAAATCTATATTTTATAAAGAATTACACAACATTAAGCAAACACTAGTCAATAATGGATTTCCTAACTCCGTTATTGATCAACAAATTAAAATGTATCTCAACAAACTTAACAATAGCTCTAACAATAATGATAATATTAATAATAATGGTTTACATCAAAATAAACATAACACTATTAACTTATACTATTGCAACCAAATAAATAATAATTATAAACAAGATGAAAAAACTCTCAAAAACATAATACGTAGAAATGTTAAACCAGTCGAAAGTAATAATCAAATTAAACTCATTATATATTATAAAAAGTTTAAAACAATTGACCTCATAGTCTATAATAACCCAGCAGGCACTAAATTAAATTCTTTACAAAAAACCAATGTAGTGTACCAATTTACATGCCCATTCAGAGATTGCATCTCTGATACTACTCAAAAACCTAGTACATATATTGGTTTTACCACAACCACGCTCTCCCGTAGACTTACATGTCATCTTTCTGATCAGAGTACTATTAAACAACATTTCTCTGAAAAACATAAACATGTAGGTAATATCAGACAGATTTTGGTCAACAATACGGTGATCCTTACTCATACACACAGTAAGAGGAACCTGCAGATATTGGAGGCCATGTACATCAAATCAAAACAACCAACACTCAATAAAATCAACTTTAAAACAGGAAATAACATATTACATTGCATTTGACTAGATGGTTTTGTTGTCATTTCGCGCTATCCCGCGGTGTGACGTCATAAAACCGCATCGCAAACTTAAGAACTGCGTTTATTATTATTTTTGGTAACTATTGCCGTTGCCAAGCGGAGTTTTATGTCAACACAAAATAAAATCGTCGGTGGTGGTGGATTTTATAATATTTCAGTTTAAACTACCTCTCTGAAGATGGCTCATGTGAGCCGAAAGCTTAGAAGAAAACCAATAAATAATTATCCAAATGTTGGAGAATTTTTGTCTTTATTTTCAACTGAAATTAAAGCAAAAATACGACGTTTAGAACGGCTCATGATTAAACATAATAGACATTCATTGTCTCTTATATTTAATAGAATATGTCTAGAAAATTACTTGCTGCCTCGATATACTAAATATATATATATATATATATATATATATATATATTAATCGTACCACCTCGAGCTAGGCGGTAATGCCACTGATGTGCAGGGGGCTACGTAATAGTGAAAAGACTGGAAAAGAGAAAGCCGGAAACCACATCCTAAACAGGGAACAAGAGATGAGCCTCTTAACCTGTTCAATAGACGTGGGTGGAGTGTGAACCAGGCGATAGATAGATCTATCTACTCCAATTGAAAAAAAACAAAAACAAAGTGAGAAGATTGGAAAAGAGAAAGCCGGAAACCACATCCTAAACAGGGAACAAGAGTTGAGCCTCTTAACCTGTTCAATAGACGTGGGTGGAGTGTGAACCGGGCGATAGATAGATCTATCTACTCCAATTGAAAAAATTTTTTTCTATAAATTCATGACCATGGACGTCATGGCTGCCGTCAAGATGAGATGCTTTTCACTATTGAAAACAATATGTCCCAGAAAGCTGACCCTACTCAGCATATAGGAAACTCCAGAAAATTTCAAAGATTGTTTAGTACTCTTAAAATGCCTCGTAAAAACAATAGACGCTTATTTATATATTTTTGGAGACATTTTCCGATATCCATGAGCTTATTGAAACTACCCAGTTATTAATTTCACACTTTTTGAAACTATAATATTTTCTGGTCCCTTTTTTATTAAGACCATCCGTTTATTGCATATTGAGAAAAAATTCCAGAAGCGATTACTAAGACGCCCGTTATATTAAGCACTTAAGAGCACTACTTATAAGGTACATGTTCATAGACATAGAAACATACATTTTAGTTTAAACTAAGCGTGGAAATATCAAATTCATTGTTATTGCCTATAAAAATCTTAATTTTCAAATATAAAGTTGAATTTGGTGAGATTATCTGAGATTTTTCTTATTTCTAAAGAACTCATACATTTGTTGTTATGTCGAGAATGACGATTCAAATATGCGAATGTAGCTCGTGAAATGAACGTACAAATATATATTCAACTTGATGCACACAGAGTCGATTAACTGGAATTGAAATTGGCTTGCACATCAGCTATCACGTTCCAGAAGAGGATTTCAGAAGCAGAGCGGGTCGTAGAGCCTTTGTTCTTTCTGTCAAAGATTTGAACATCACATAAATTCTTCCTCCTATTTCACTGAAACGACCAACAAAATATTAAAACTGTGTCTTTATTTCTCCCTTCCTTAATTCTATTTTACCTTTTTTATCATTGAATGTCAACATTGTGGCTTGGCTTCTTCGTTCGCAATGTCCTAACAGCAACAATCTGATTGGATTTTATTGTTCCTTTTTATTCCATTTTTTTTTCTCTTTATATTGGTAGGTACTGCGGTTGTCAATAGTGACGGTAAATTACTTTCTCATACGTGTGCATTCCGAACATATTGGCCTGTGTCGTTTCAGTAGTGACTATTTAGGTTACTGTAAAGAATTACGACACTTGGGAGCAAGGTCAATTTCTTTAAGACGAGATTAGTTTTTCACACGGGGACTATAAAGCTTCCAGAATATTCCAAGTTCTATTGAAAAGTACTTTTGCGAGAAACTAGAATAAGCTTTGGCTCAAATATTATAAAAGAAGCTTTTTCATTTTCTGATACCGTAGATTTTACAAGTATAGATATTGATAATCAATAATAATAAAAACAACTCATGCTTGATAAAGCAAATCGATTTCATAAAGAAAGACAGCATCTGAAATTCAATACTTTTGTTCTTATAAAATCAGGAATTTATAGGCACGATTTTATTGTTGCATATACAGCTTGTAAAATGTGACTGCATATACTCAACAGTGTCTATTCATGTAAATAGATATACTCAAAAGTATTTATATATTTATATACATAAATATGCATATATACAAATCAACCATTCGTCCGTGCATGGAGCACTGCTGTCATATATGGTCAGGCGCCCCTGCTGTTCATTGTTCTTGACAGGCTCTAACGGAGAGTCAGTAATGTGATAGGTACCGACTTGGCGGCTCGACTCAAACCACTTTCCTACCGACGGGATGTGGCTTCCCTCTGTTCTATAAATAATTTCATGGCATCTGCTCCAATGAACTTAAGTCACTGGTGCTCCTGCAACAGGTGTTTACTCGTGCAACCAGACTGGCGACTGAGTCTCACCCACTCACGGTTAGCTCAACCAAATGCAGACGACAATTTATCTTCTTCAGCTTCTTTTCTCGCACTTCCCACCTGTGAAACTCGCTTCCATATCCTTGCTTTCCTGACGGCTACAACTTCCAGCAATTTAAATGCAATGTCAATACTCATCTCTTAACCACTTGACTCTAGTTCTTTTCACGCCACCCTGTATATCCTTTCCTTTCTCCCCACCTTTGCAACTGTCATCACACCTGTATTCCCATCCTTCTCTTGCTCCTTTCTAACTGGTTCGTCTTTCTCTTCACTCTCCTCCTATTTAATCTTTTTACTCTTATGCAGCTCCCTGCACATCAGTGACGTAATGCCTTGCTCGGGGTGATACGATTAAAAAATATTTAAATACATATAGTCAACATTATTTTTGTAATTAGTTAATTTATATTTATTTCGGTTATTACCAACAGTTAACATATACACGAAATATTTTGTTCCAAATATTTTTTTATTTTTTATGCATATATTCATTTCTATTTCTTGAACTCATTTCAAAATTTAAAGTCAGGGATCATTTTCAGATCAAGGTCCTCTTGTAATTATTACGACGAGATTTATATTAACCGATTAAATCCTGACTTCATGATATCAAAGTCATCACTATCACAATTATCACTCGACAAGAAACAGCCTTATTCATAGTTTTTTTTTTCATTTCATGAATTTTCAAGTCAAACAAACACCTGCTACTTGGATTTATTGAGCCCAGAACACTTGGGCACGTTACTTGTAAGTGTCATGATCTAAATTTCACACAGGCACATACACAATCGCACGTGCGCGCACGCGCACACACACACGTACATATTCACATTCACGCGCATACACAAACAACCGCACGCACGCACACGCATATCCATTCTTAAACGCGCACGTACACGCACATATAGGTTGGAAAATAAACATTGGGTGCCTCCATGTTTACCGCAGGTTGTGTAATTTTTTACCGGTTAATAAAATTCATAGGGTCAAAAGAGGAACACGTGGCTCGTAAGCCTCGGTTTATTACACCTGTTATGCAGAGTGTTCTTAAAGTCTGGACACATAGGAAATCACATTAACTATTTTCAAAACTACTTTCCCTCAAATTAAACATGATTTTGGAAAGAAGAAAAACTGACTTCTTTTTCTGGGGTCTGCTAAACAAGAAGTTATACTCATTGAAAATCACAAATGCAACACACTTGATTTGGCGCATAAGGAGTAAATGTTTTAAAACTGACGACAATGTGAAGTTATTGAATCAAATTCACTTGAATCATATAATCTTTTCATCACAAATGATAGAAATCATATTGAAGATTTTATTTGTTAATATTACAGTTCAATATAATGTCGTTAAAAGTTTAATTTCTTGAAAATATGAATTTTTCCCAGGGTGTCCCAACTTAAGAGACACTGTATATCGATATAAAAATTTTATTTTAAACTGTTTTTTTTTACACCCGTTCTTGTAAAGAAGAAAAAGAGACTAAAGCTTCTTACCTTTGCAGGTGTCGAAGAATATGGCTCGTCGAAGAGAGCCCAAATCTTGGGTTGAACTCTTTGCCAACAATTGAGATCTCCAGCCTTATACCGATCCTCCAATCCGAATTTCTTCATAATATCCTCTTCTGTCGGTTTGTCGGTATCCAGATCCAGTCGATCCAAGATAGTGAGCACATCTTGTGTGTCTCTGTGCTGAGTGTAAGTCATCCAGCAACAGGGTTCCACTTGGTTGGAGTCAAGACCCCAAAATTCTAATTCTTCCTCAAATAGGGGTCCGCACACATCGGTGGGATAGTGCAGCTTTCCCGTACGGTAATAATTGAGGATCTGGGCGAAGACGCCCGGATGTCTGTCAAAGAAATACTCATTTAGAACTGGATCATAGTTTGCCAACGCTTCCGTCAGACGTGACAAACGTGTAGCTGGAATTTTTTTCAGAGTAGCTTTGTAAGTTTCGTGGCGAATGCCACCCACATTCAGAATAACACGATTATCGGAATCAGACATATTAAAAGATTCCCTTAATCCTTCTACCAATTCAAGTTCAGCTGCTGAAAAGCAACTAAGATGGATTCAAGAATCATTTTTTCTTCTTTCGCAATCGTTTTTAAATCATTGGTTTACTTTTAAATTTTTGTTAAATGTCGTTCTAAGTTTTGAGTTTTTGATCTCACGGTTTTTTTACTCTCTCTTTTTTTCTTGGAAAGTAAATTGAATTCTCAAGTTCGTAATCGTCCTTCTCAATGGTCTTTTTCTACCACATGACAAAAAACGTCAAAGCATCGCGTTTGGAGCCAGGTGTCGTTTGTTTTTCCTTTCCTCTTTTATTAAAAGCTCAACTCAATGGATCTTCAAGGTGGTGGTTTTAGTCAAAGATTTCCCAGTTACAAAACCGGTTACTTCCATACACTGAACACCTGAAAAGAGAAAAAAAAGTTAATATTCAAAATTATGCTAACGATCAAGTCAATAGAAACTATGGCTTTATTGCAATGTTTTGAAATCATTTTTTTTTTTATATAAATCTAACCGGGAATTGTATTTTTTTAATAATCAGAAACTCTTTAATATTGGTATCTCACACTCATCCCGCAAAAACGAAACATTCAGTTTTCACTGCAAAAACAAATCAAGATAATTATCAACTGTGAGAAAATAAAGTATATGTGATCACCGTTGAAGATGACTGGAGCGTAGAACGACCGAAACGTCGTACAAATGGCAACAAAGGTGACAACAGTTCGAATAATTTAAGTACTGTAAATGTGATCATCTATTCCTTGTATATTTTATCTTTGTATCAGGTTAAATATATATGCTTAATCAGTCTCGCAAACTATTCAAAGTATATACAATTCAGCGAGAACTTTACAATTTTTAGACGTGGAGTTTATTCAGTGAACTTATGCCAACAAATGGCATAAGTTGATTGATAAAAAAAAGAGACGACAGGCATTGACATATTTCATTTCTATTAACATAAAGATGAACGCAAATCTCGTAAAAATGTTTTTATTAAAAAATGACAACCATTTTTTTTATTCTATTTAGCGAATTATTTAATACGGCTAATGTAGTCAGTCAGTTAAGCGCCATACGTGATACGCTTTAGGCGAACATGTCTCGAAAGAGTCATGACTGACTGGTCAGAAGATTATCGCACAGTAGGTTGCCATTGCTTTCTGCGGTAGACAGGTCGCCGACAAAGGCTATAGAACCCAATCAGTCCTGCTATTTGACTCATAGCTAGAGGGGGAAGAGATGCATTATACTAAGCAGTAATTAGTGGGGGATCAGTTTATTACTTCAAAATAACATAAAACTGATACCCCAAATTTATGAGCAGCAGAAGCCTTAATCAATTTTTCAACTATTATATTCAGTCAGTCAGTTAAGTGTCATACGTGATACACTGTTTGGCGATCATGTCTCGAAAGAGACATGACTGAGTGGGCAAAAGATTATCGCGCAGTAAGTTGCCATTGCTTTCTGTGGTAGACTGGTTGCAGGCCAAGGCTATAGAATCCAATCTGTTCTGTTATTTAAACCATAACTGGAGGGAAGAGACGGATTAATACCTTTCCCAAGGGTATTTGCGCGTAAGTGAATGCAAAGAATTCAACTGGAATTCGAACTCGGCTCCCCGATTTGTCGTCCCAAGTCGATATTCACTGCACCACCATGCACATCCGCCAATGCAGTTAAGAATTAAATAGAAGTTTTGCTTTAAGCATTTCGGAAAAACGAAGTAACAAATAGGATGACGACACTTTGGGACCAATTTTACGGCGATTCGTTGTTGAATAATAGTTCCAAATTAATATCAAGTGTATTCAACATTTTATAGTAAAATTAAGCGATTTTGACATTGTAATTTCATGAATAATGTAAAACGTGTAAACAAACAAATAATTAATTACATACATACACACATACATAAATATACATGTAGGTACATGTAGTAATATATAGTTTTGTGTAGAAATTTGAATATATAATAATGACATTTGAAATATTAAATCGGTATAATTGTTTATATGCACACGCATGTGCAATATATATATGATGGACTCGACTGGAATTTGAATTACTCAGATTTATTTTTAACCATTACAACACCTGTATATATATATATATATATATATATATATATATATATATATATATATATATATATATATTAGCATGCAGTGTAGGTATAGAAGAATCCCAAAAAGTATCCTGTACAAACAGTGGTAGGATAGCTCTTTAAGAGAGCTCTAAATATATATGTATATAAATACATATAGAGCAAATATAAGAAAAATTAAAGCAGACACGTTATTTCATGGTAAATCGGAAGTATAGGCCTATTTCAGGCAAACCATCATAGCTTCCGTCTTTATTCTACAAAGATTTTTACTTCGTGTAAAATAGGCATATACTTCCGATTTATCATGAAATAACGTATCTGCCTTAATTTTTCTTATATATATATCTAGACTTTGAAAAACAGTAGCTACTCTAGCATCTACGCATCTTTTATTCAGCAATGAATTAGAACGCTCTTAGCTATTGGGCGTGTATATTGATAATATACACGCTAAAAAGTCTGCCTCCTTCTACCGAGCGCCCATAGCTCAGAGGTAGAATCGCCGACTGACGCCAATTCGGTCGGGTGTCAATCTTGGGTTAAAAGCAATCGGATGTATAACCGTACTGATGAGCTGTGATATAGCGAAACAGATCTGTCTGCGGATGACTATATATATATATTTTTGATCGATACTCGTATTTAAGTAGATATTCTGTTTTTATAATCAAATAGTATTATATATTTATTTCTACCGGCCTGATTATTTACGATAAATTTTTTATTACGAAAATGTGTGTCATTCGGCAGGATATTCAATAAAAATTGCCTGAAGACACCACTCATAGTAGAAACCTAGGTCGCGTAATAACTCGTTTACAAATGTAAAATATTCAAAATTCTACAATATAATTGTATTGAACAATTTTTAATACGAATGTGCACTGGTCTAATTTTATTATGACCAAAAACTAAGTAATTAAACTATATATATATATATATATATATATATATTTACAAAAAAAAATATTAAATACTAATATATCTACAACAGATCCTAGCAAAAAATTAAGTTAATCATATGCTACTCTAAATCCAGTATATCCAACTCACTCATTTGCAACGACTCTTCTCCCCTGGTTAGCGATTTGAAAACAAAAAACAAAAATAAAAAATAAAAAAAATAAAACGTAGTCAACAAATTTAAGTGCCCTTTGGGAGATTGGATCTCCACCGGATTAAACAATATTTATGTTGATCACATACAAACTCGCTCTCACGACGCTTGACACTACATTTAAACGATAATTCTAACATCTTTAGACATCTGAAACAACATACCAGGCCACATACACAATTCCGTGAAATCCTCGTTGAAAACACAACCATACTTAAACACGAAAACAATAAACAAAAACTAAAAATACTCAAAGCCATATACATAAAACAGTTGAAACCTAACCTGAACAAAATTAACTACGAAATCTCCACACACATTCTCAAATGCCTATTATGGACAACAGAAGTGATTGGTTATCCCAATGGCTTTCCATACTTAATACTTCTCGCCCCCACTCTCGTGTGAGACGCCACAAGCTGTAATGCGATTTTCGCTTTCAGCATGCACGCACGTGTTCGCCAATCCTTCCCACAAACAAAATAGACGACTACTACTATCGTTCGTCCGCGAACTGCCCGTTACAGCCAGCACTACTTTCATCTTTGATAATGGCTGATGTAAGCCGAAAGATCAGAAAGGATTAAATAAAAACATGTATCAATATTGTGACTTTCTTTCCTCTTTCAACGATAATGCTATTAAGCATATCAGACGATATGAAAATAATTTACATAATATAAATCGACAAAACTTGTCTATATTATTTAATGAAACATGCATCAATGAAAAAATGCTGCTTAAATATACACAATATATATATATATATATATATATATATATATATATATATATATATATATATAAGTTTGTACGCGTGTGAGCGAGCGTGCATGTATGTAAGAACAACAGTATGACTTTTGTGTAAGTGCCATATGTCGTAGGATGATTTCAATACAGAGAAGTCTGTGTGACCTGCTCGTATGAATGAAGACAAAAATAAGCGGAAATAGCAAGTGTGATTTCTTGCAAATTGTTCAGCTCATGTGATCTGAGCTTACTGCAGAGTACAGTCGACGGACTGTTGTGGTAGGCATAGCTATGTTCCCATTGGGAAGTCACCGACTGAAGACGAAGATAAGTCAAGAAATTAGCAAATTAAAAAGAAATGAAAATAGAAATAGTAATAATAATAATAATGTAAAAAAGAAAGTCAATCACGAACAACGAAGCTTTGTGATTGGATTAAAATGCGTTCGTAGAACACCACCTTCACATATATATATATATATATATATATGGATTGCGTATGTGTGTTTGAATAAATAGAGAGAAAGAAATCAAAACTACTTTCATTTTATAAATAAATGACATTTTTATGACATTTGTTTATGTTAGATCGTTATATTACAAATTATTTCCCATTCCATGACACGACTTTCTGACATCATTATTATATTCGCCCCTTAAACGCATCTAAAATATTCCACTTTTGAAGCAGACGTTGGCTGGAAGTGATAGGTAGATTATGTAAATATAGTTTCGAACGCTACAAATCACGTGGGCACATGGAATGAACCCCAACTAATCGTACCAAAATCTGATACTTATCCAACGATACTTATACCCGGGTATATGGCAAGAGTGTAATGGATATCAAAAAGAACCACTGGAACAGCTATTTACTCAGACAGATCAACAGTTCCGAGATGGAATTACACCTGCTTATCTTTTCAGATACATTGTACTCTTTTGTATAAAGACTGGCATTTGTTACGCTTAAATCACTGGTGCCCCCTAGGTGTGAGTTCGCACGAGATACTAGATTGGCAACTAGGTCCCACCCTTTTACAGTGAAACCGATGAAATGTAACCGCAATTTCTACTCCAACAGCTTCTTTTCTCGCACTTCCCACCCGTGGAATTCCCTTCCGCATGCTTGCTTCCCCGACGGCTATAACCTCCAGGAGTTTAAATGTAAGGTCAATAGGCACCTAACACATTAACCCTCCCATTCTCCCCAACTCTCCCCCTATGTACATCCTAACTCGTCTATCGCCCTGTGTAACCCCCTGCGCTATAGTGGCAGTGGAATGCCTTGCTTGGGGTGATATGATTAATATATATATATATATATATATATATATATATATATATATTTCCTTTCGCGTCTCTCCACAATCTCATGTGATCCACATTGTTGTAAAGTATTTATTATTCTTGGTTGGTCAAAATTTATTGCTAAAATGAAATATTCTCGTTACGCTAAATGTATCAATTTCAAATAGAGATGATGAGATTTTTCTTTTTAAATACAATCGTCTAATAAAATATAAATACAAGTAATTTTCAGTGCTAGCTTAAGATATTTCGTAAATAGTGATTATTTCCCGTCTTGCTTTTTCTCAAATAATGTCAATTTTATCGCTATCAACCTCAACTGATCCACATGACTGTGAAGTCTGCAGAAACCTCGAAAAGCAATTTAGATGTGTTCAATTATTGACTGCACAGATATATGAGATACATTTTTATCTTTTTTAAGAGAAGAAAACGCAAAATCCTAAAGGTGTTGCTTGTTTTCTTCTAACTTCACTGGTATGACAAACTAAATCCTGTGATATCTATCATGATACAATCAAGAATTGATTAAACATTGCTTTTTATCTTTTTCAATACTAGCATCATCACCCGGTGTTGCCCGTGCAACTCAGAATATTTTAGTAGTAGAAGAAGATGCCATTTTTTTATTTGACATATTTTGTTTTGTTTGAAAAAACACTTTTTAAAAAAAAATATTTCTTTTGTTTCAAAATTACGAGGAAAAATATTCACATTTTTTTGTTGACCAAATAAAATTTTAAAATGTCGGAATAAAAGTTAAAAATAAAGGCTCCTTTTTTTTATAAAAAATATAATCGCGTTTGACATGTGTGATTTGATTTCTGTGACGTAAAACATCGGAATAAAAATTAAATATAAAAGCTCATTTTTTTTTAATAAAAAATATTTTAGTAGCGTTTGACACGTTAGATTTGATTTCTGTGATGTAATCCAGCAACCATCTTAGATCTTAGTTTTAAGGAGCAAATATAAATAATCGTCTCCATTAGCCAAAAAGTGCGAAAGGGAAAATTACTGAACTTAAAACTCAAGAAGTATGTGTCGACCTGGCTTCCCTGGAGATATGTGTCCCTAGAAATTTTGAATGGCGTAGCTTAAAAAATGTAGGCGTGCACAGGGAACAGTCGCACACAAACTCACTGATTGTCTTTTATATACATACATACATATATATATATATATATATATATATATATATATATATATATATATATATATATATAGACATTGTGGCACCAAGATTTATTGTTCATTTGAACTTTGATTCTTCCTTGGAATTAATAAACCTTTTCTACTTCTACTTTTATAAACTGATAAAACGGAAAAATCACAAAAACGAACTATTAAATTTTTATGTTCATTGATTTGCATGTTTTATGTAAATACGTTTTTAATACAAGGTATATATATATATATATATATATATATATATGAATGTTTATTATGTTTAATTATGAGCCGTTCTAAACATCGTATTTTGGCTTTAATTTCAGGTGAAAATAAAAACAAAAATTCTCCAACAACTGAATAATTTTTTATTAAGTGGTTCTAAGATTTCGGCTCACTTTTGGCTGATGGTGGATGTTTTTATGTTAACGTCCTTTTAACCTCTCTGAAGATGGCTCATGTGAGCCGAAAGTTTAGAACCAACTTAATAAAAAATTATTCAAATGTTAGAGAATTTTTGTCTTTATTTTCACCTGAAATTAAAGTCAAAATACGATGTTTAGAACGGCTCATGATTAAACATAGTAAGCATTCATTGTCTCTTATATTTAACAGTATATATATATATATATATATATATATATATATATATATTCTTCATTTGTAAACGAGTTATTAAGCGACCTAGGTTTCTACCGTGTGGTGTCTTCAGGCGATTTGCAATAACTATAACTAAGTTATTGCAAATCGCCTGAAGACACCATATGGTAGAAACCTAGGTCGCGTAATAGCTCGTTTACAAATGAAGAACATTCAAAAGTTTTACCATATAATTGTGTTGAGCACTTTTTAAAACAAATGTGCACTGGTCTAATTTTATTATGACCAAACGCTAAGTAATTAAACAATCAATATATATATATACTAGCAGTATAGCCAGGCGTTGCTTGGGTGTAATGAAAGCTTTAAAACTAATCCATGGTCCTGGAGCTCAGACTCAGCCTAAAGAATATTTGTGTGAAGTTTGGTGAGAATCGGATAAAAATTGTGGATTTGTATAAAGGACATACTGACAGATAAACAGACACACACACACAAACATCTTGCCTTTTATATTTATATATTATCGATTTTCTGCACTATTGTAAGACCTGCAATCTTGAAACTTCTGAATATCGTTTCTTATGTTTTCGTCTATGAGTGTATGAAATTTGATTAAAATCGGACCACTCCTTCTATAAACCGATTTTTTGGATTATCGATTTTTGATATTCATCGGGGATACCTCGACACAAAACCTAGCTAAGAACACTCGCAGACGCTTGTAAACTGTGTAAAGGTTCAAGAAAATCGGCCCAGCCGTTTCGGAGTCTATAGGTAACGGACACACACACACACAGACACACACACACAGACAAAATTCCATTTATAAATAAGTTTATATATATATATATATATATATATATATATATATTGATTGTTTAATTACTAATTAATATGTATTACCCATTGTAATAATCCAAAATCTTTTCTTATATACATATATATATATATTTTTTTTTTTTGTAGATGTGCCTTGAAGAAACAATTGTCTTTAATTGTCTTTAAAGTACTTTTATTAATTTGCAGGCCTCGATTAAACGTTTTATTTGAAAGAGAATGAAAAAGAAACTTGGGACGTAAAACTCTATTAAGATTTTCAGAATAGAAAATGGCATTTTTTGAAGCCGGCATTTTAGTATTTGATCAAAGTAACTAAGAGGCTGTCATTACACCATTTTGTAAAATGATTTTGATCAGATGAGTTTTAAGAGGATCTTTGAACAGAGGATTTCAAGGAATATACACCGCAATGATTTTCTTGCCCTTAATGAAAATCTTCTTGCTAACTTCAACAAGTCGACACTAATTGCAAAATTTGTAGCCTACTTTAATTTTGCTGCAATATTTCTTACAATAAATCCTAAAAGAATTCACGATCTATTCACTGTCGTTTGTATTTCTTTTTACAAAAGGCAATCAAATCTTCCAGAAAAACTTTATCGCTAATTTTTCGATCTAGCCTTCAATGTTATGAGTAAAGAGAATGTTTTTTAACAGTTTGCTTATCATTTCTTTTGAGAAGCATATTAATTGATTATGTTTACCAGGTTTTATCTCAAATCAATTTTTAAAAATATCTTCTAATGAGTGAATACTTTCCGCAGCAAACTATAGACTGGAGCTACATGATCTCAAAGAGCTTTACCAAATAACAAAAAGCATACCACTTGAACACTCTCAACTTTCACACAACCCTAAACAAAAAGGTTCGGAAGGAAACTTCTGTCTATACCAAAAGAGGAGATTTAACTCTTAAAGGATTTGGTGTTGAGAAATCAAATTTCCAGAAAAATTTTCAGAAAAAAATTTATAAATTTCAACCGACAAAACGCTAACTAATAGGTTAACGAATGTCGAATATTTCTTGTAGTGAAGGAGTTAAATTCATTATGACCATTTTACATAATGAACAGGAAACATTAATGAATTTGCTTAGTTTTCCCAAAACGGAGAGTCGCAGTGCAGTACAAATCATTTGTTGTATAAATGGAATTAGTCCATTACAATTTTGTCAGTTGTAAAAAAATGTATCGAAAGTAAAAAGCGGTAGTATAATATAGCGGAATAGTATTTGACTATTTGTTTAACTACACTTATCTGTTCGACTTGTGGGTGTGGCTATATAGGATTTATTTCATTCGAACCAGTTTCTGATCGCATATATCTATCGCCTAAAGCGCAGAATGCCTCACACATTTCTGCGTGGCGAACAAGGGTCTCAATTCTTTCTTTTACGTCTTGCCATTTGACCAAAGAGTCACATTGGCTATCAAGGTCTGTGACAAGGGATATCATTTACCGTAACCCTGTTTGACACTTTGTACAAACATATTCCTGTTCATTCTAAATAAATCATTACTTGTCAGATTACCATCGGTTCCCGACTTTCTAAAACCCACCTCAAAAGTTACCTACCTTTTATCTTCCCCTGGTTTATTTACCGCCTAATATCTAACAAAATACGTGCATGCCGTAGAGCTAGGGATAGCAATTTAATCCCATTTTCCTTGCGGCGGGCTAATCTTAACAAATAAGATTGACTCTGAGGGTGTAATAGTTAATGAGCTAATCTAGCATTCAATTGCTACATAGTATTTAGTCCAATACTCGCTAGAGGACGCAAATTGATGGCTTCGTACAAAAACAAGTTTAGATGAAATTATTTGGGATCGAGTCGAATTTATACTATCTGACCTTTCAAACATTGCCCCCCCCTGCCTGTTTTTGCTCGCCTTCAAACTCTGATATACATCACAACATGTATCCTCTCAATGCCGCTTCATGACGCAGGTGATCATAACTCTCCACAGCTTCTGCTTTTTATTAGATTCAGCAAGGTTTGCTCCTTTATTATTTTATTTTATAATCATATCGCCTCAAGTAAGGCATTTTACTGTCACTGTTTTGAAGGGGGTTACATAGGAGGAAAGTTATGGGAAATAGTGACAGGTTATAGGGGGTGTCAGGAAGTGGGTAACAGAAGGATGAGAATGCTGATGAGAGTGGTGTGGACGGAGAAAGAGGATGCAGGTTAGTGAGATAGGAGATGACTATTGACTTTACATTTAAATTCTTGCAGATTGTAGCTGTCTGGGAAGCAAGTAAATGGAAGAAAATTCCACAGGCGGGAAGTGCGAGAAAAGAAGCTGCAGGAGTAGAATTTGCGTTTACAATTTATTGGTTTCACAGTAAAAGGGTGAGACCTAGTTGTTAATCTTGTGGCTAGAGTAAATTCATATATAGGGGCACCAGTGAGCTAAGTTCATAGGAGCAGAAACCGTGAAAGTATTTGTAGAAGAGACACAAGGAAACCACATTGCGCCGGTGAGAAAATGACTATATCTGAGCTGCCAAGTCGGGATCGATCCCATTACAGATTCTCCGTTGGATTTTGTCAAGGACCCCTAGGTAAATAGCAGGAGCATCCGACCAGATATGGCAGCAGTATTCAATGCACGGGCGGATGGTAGATTTGTATATGTGCAGGATTGTTTCAAACGGGAAAAACTTCCTGGCCCTACACAGAGAACCGACCTTCTTAGCAGCGAATTTAGCTATGGATTCTATATAGTCATTCCACTTGAGGTCTGTTGTGAGAGTTAACCCGAGGAGGCGCAGTGTTTTGCTTTCAGGAAGACTAACCTGATCCATGCTAATGTGGGGGGTAGGAGCGATTGATCTTCTTTATGATCTCTTCTTGCATTTGTGGCTTTTGTTCAAATTTGTCAAGCAAGTTACTTGCTTATTTCTTTGCTTCTATTATCTTCATTTTCAGTTGTGAGTGTCGAATTCTCCAAACCTTATCTTATGTCTGCCAGATTTTAGGCGTATTTTTCTGATTTTTTGCAACAGTTTCTTTATACTTTATGGTCTTCTTAAAATCTCGTGAATTATTACTTGTTCTGCCCGTCATATTCTCATTATTAATTGATAAAATCACACATCTATCTCTACAAGTCTTTTTTTTTTCCTCTGAGAAAAAAATTGTACTTCATTGAATATCATATCGACATGGCAGAGCATAGAAATACTAAAGAAAGAAAGTGAGAGAGTAATATGGAACAAAGAGAGAGAGAGATAGAGAGAGAGAGAGAAAAATGGAGCAAAGGGAACATGAAAAAAGGGTGAGTCGCAGAGAAATATAAATCGGATCTAGTGTTGCCTATCACAAAAAGGTCGTAGAATTAGGTGCCTTAACAAAATCAACGAAACAAACAACAGAAAAACTAAATAAAATAGATTAATTTCTTCTATGTGATTAGAATCTCTTTTAAAGTCACCTAAATAATGCAGACTCTGATAGACATTGGATTATATATATATATATATATATATATATATATATATATATATATATATATATAAATATATATATATCGTGTGTTTACATTGTATATAAAGCGCTAAAATCCGCCTTTCTCTACCGAGAGTCAATAGCTCAGAGGTAGAATTGCTGATTGATGTCGAGTTTCAATCCTGTCTAGAAGCAATCTGAGGTCTTATCGAACTGTTATACAGCGAAACAAATGTGTCTGCACAAGACTATATATTTAATTACTTAGTTTTTGGTCATAATAAAATTAGACCAGTGTATATTTGTATTAAAAAGTGTTCAATACAATTATGTTGTAGAACTTTTGAATATTTTCCATTTGTAAACGAGTTACTACGTGACCTAGGTTTCTACCATGAGTGGTGCCTTCAGACGATTTGCAGTAACTGATTTGGCGCGTTCAAAAATTCCCTTCCACGTGAGCGTAAAAAAAAAACACTATTACGTGAGTGTTAAAAAAACAAAAAAAAACGGTCAAATCAGTTATTGAAGACACCACTCATGGTAGAAACCGAGGTCGCGTAATAACTCGTTTACAAATGGAATATATATATAATGAATTAGAGCACTCTGCCTACTGGGTGTGTATAATGATAATATACACGCTAAAAAGGCTGTCTCCCTCTACCGAGTGCCCGTAGCTCAGAGGTAGAATCGCCGACTGACGCCGATTCGATCGGGTTTCAATCCTGCGCTAAAAGCAATCGGATGTCTAACCGTACTTCCAATATATAATCCAATGAGCTGTGACATAGCGAAACAGATCTGTCTGCGGATGACTATATATATATATATTTATATATATATATAGTTACAGTCACTTAAGGATCAGTGGCACTTAGTCCGAACAGAGCACTGAAGCATAACACTGACAGTTACCATGCAGTTTTGATTCCTATAATCATTCTTACTATATCTTGAAATACCTAATCTTTGGTACTGAGCACCCTTTCCTTGTTGAAAATTTTAAGACATTCCTCTTCTTTTTTATTTATTATTATTATTATTATTATTATTATTATTATTATTATTATTATTATTCTTTCACACCTGCACCTGCACCTGTCGGAATCCACTTGTTGAAAGATGTTCTTCCAGACAGAATTAGCATTCAGGGTTTTTGGTTTTTGACGGCTATCAGGAGGCTTTCGTTCTCGTATTTTAGTTCGTCTTTCGCCAACCAGTCCTGCAAATCTTTGTCTTAATGACTTTGGTGTCACTCTGAAACTGACGCATTGTATATTGCTTTTTAATTCTCTTTCACTTTCCTATTCCCGTTTCTTCCTCTTCTTTGTTCTTAATGTCTTTTTTACAGGGTTCTGAGATTTCGCCAACTACCGTAGGAGTATTATCGTTCAACGAGTTACGTTCTCTCCCTAGACACCGCTCAATGCTGATACGACTTCTACTTCCTTTTCATGAAGAGTTTACTCTTATCACGTTTAACTTTTGGTTTAGAGCACCATTCTCAAAAAGCAGTTTTCGATTTTTTTTCTGTACAGATTCAACCACTCCTCTACTATGCCTTACCACAGATACAGCCCAGGTACATGGCCGTATCTGACTACCGGGCACACCGGGCACGGGTCCGGGCCGATCCGTGCAATCATAGTGAAAATCCGGGCAAGGAAATGTCTTCGTCAGAAATCAAACTAAACAATTCACGAAGAAAGAAAGAAAGGAAGGAAGAAAGAAAGAAAGAAAAACGAAGAGAACATCCGAATGAACGCAGTAAAAATCTATTTATTTATTAATTTTGGGAGAAAAGACTGGTTATACTCAGAAAGTTCGAACCCGATTTCCTGCTTTTGTTCACGTTCTGTGCCTAATTTCCATTGGAATAGCCGAAAAAATCCGCAAAAATCATAGTTTCTGGAAATGGATGACACTGATGATGTCATCACATTGTCAACTAATAAATCCGGGCAATTTTCTCTGTGCCCGGTGTTTTTTTTAGCATCAGCTACGGCCCTGCAGGTACTAACAGAAGTTAGATTTATGGACATTAAAATTATTATTTTTTCTTTAACTATTTGTTTAATTATTTATTATTTTATTTTTATTTATTTTTTGCTTTTCAGTGGAATTTTTTGAGTAAGGAAACTTTTTAGCTTACTTTTCATTGATTAAAACTATTGATTTTTACGTGTTTGATTATATTTTTACCGATGTAATATTTTTCATTACAGTTTTGATTTTTCCGAACTTCCCCAATTCCTTCAACGGTGTCAAATATGAACGACAATTTTGTCTATCGATAAAAGAAAATCCTAGCACAGAAAAGTCTCCAGTTCCAAGTGAACAGACTTCAACCACAGTTCATTCGTGAAACGTTACCGCTTAAAATAAAAGGAAATTATTTCTCTTCTACGAAAGCTTATATCAGTCGAAAGGTTTTTAAAATGCTTCTTCGGTATAAGAAATCAGATGATAAAAACATTAAAACAGTTGAGGATTAACAAAAAGGGTTTGTGATCTATTTTTTTTTTCGAGCAAATGTTTCCGCGATCAATCTTCTCCGTCTACAACAAAATACAAACCCCATTCAAATCTCTTTACATAAACGCTTTCCTCTACTCTGTCCCCAACAGCCTCTTCTGACTACTCCGAGCTGTGGCTGTTTCGTCGGTTTGTTATCTAGCCGGCCACAGATCTCGATTGAACACAGATCTTGCCAAAGAAGCGGGAGGGCAGCCAGAGTGTGATGACTTTCTGAAGAATCCACAAATGACATCAGCGAAGTGTGCTTCCTCAAAGATAGCAGCCTGGCATAACCAACCCTAACTTCCTCTTTTCAACGACCTTAGATTCTACCCACCTTCATGAGACTCACCACTCATTTTGGCTTGCCTGCTAATCGTGTGACGTCATTAGTTCACTTCTTTCCGCTCAGTATCGCCATCAAACCAATTCCTATCTTCGTCAGTGACGAAATCCGCATATATATATATATATATATATATATATGAATCCAATAATTATAAAAATTGTTTATCTTTTAACGAAGATGTGCTACCTAAATAATCCTGATATATATATATATATATATATATATATATATATATATATATATATAAAATCCAAAAAGGATGAGCAAATAGGTAAAATCACAAAATGCAATCCTATTTATTTAATAATCATTTTATTAAGAGTAAAATTCATCAAGGTTGAGGGTTCGATGTAAATAGTATTGTCTATATACAGAGCCAAATATATAAGGTAAGTAAAATATTCCGAAAAATTTCGGAATTTTTTTTTGTTTTGTTTATGACGAAAGTTCAGCCTGTTGGAGAGTCTCCATCTTAAAGTAGACTCGACTAATGCCAAATGGTCTATGAAGCTTCGTTTTTTTCGAGTTAATTCCAAAGATTTTGTCGGTTTGTTTTCTGTCCTTCCTTCCTTATTTTGAACGACGTCTGCTCATAGATTTCATCAAATTAACGAATTTTAATAACAAAGCTAAAATTTTGCAAAGTATTTTGAAAAGACACTATTGATGTACTCGTGGGTGAAAGACATATCCATATTTCTCACGTTGGCTTGGATCTAAATAAAAGATTTTATCAATAAGAAATTTGTACATATCTATAGTATTGATTCAGAAAAGTTCAACGAGGCCAGAACGCTTGCTACAGACGAGAAAAAACTGACTCAAAATTAACAAAACGCTGACGCTTGAATTCCAATGGAATTAATTACCAACGGAGGCGAAAGATAAACTGTGGATTAATATTATTTTTTTACAACGGGATTTATTGGCTCAGTAGAGAAATGGAAAGGCTGAGATAGAATAAGGAACACACACACACACACACACACACACACACACACACACACACACACACACACACACACACAGATAGATAGATAGATAGATAGATAGATAGATATAAACAGAATGAGATAGATAGATAGATAGATAGATAGATAGATAGATAGATAGATAGATAGATATGAACAAGCTGACGTAAACGGACAGGTAAACAAGCAGATAGATATGAATAGATTTAGATAATGGATATAAACAAAATTAAATAGAAAGATATGAAAAATCTGTGATAGATTTTTTAAATCGGTATCATCCTAATCAAGGCGATAAAACCCCGAAGACACAGGAGGTTACAGGGCGTGGAAGAATTAGGAATAGAAACATGATTAATGATCGGGAAGAAGAAACAGTAACAGAATGACAGAAAATAGGGATTGACATTGCATTTAAATTTTTGCAGATTAACCTAGACTGGAAAGCATGGAGCCAGGAGGGAGTTCTACGAGCGGGAATTGCGAGAAAAGAAACTGTTAGAGTAGAATTTACAAGCTCAACTTTAAATTGATATGGTCTCGTTGCCAGTCTAGTGCTGCGCTTAAATTCAAGACACCTCGGTACTATAGCAAGGAGCTCATCCGAATAATTACCATGAAACAATTCATAGAAAAGACACAGAGAGGCAACTTTATGGCGGTGAGAAAGTGACTGAAGCCGAGCTACCTGATCAGGATCAATAATATTACTGATTCTTCTTTGGATCTTATCAAGGACCTCAAATTAAATAGCAAGAATACTGGACCATATGTACGAGTAATATTCTAAGTATGGACAAATGGTAGACATATAGATATGTAAAATAGATTCTGGAGAGAAAGATTGTCTCGAACGACACAGTGAACCAACTTTCTTGGCCTTTAACTTAGCAATTGATTCAAAATAAGATAGATATGAATAGATTTAGATAGATAGCTATGAACAAAATAAGATAGATAGATAGATAGATAGATAGATAGATAGATAAAACATTAATATTATCCTTCAGCTCTGGACAAATTACAATCGACAATTGCTAAGTCAATCCCTAATGTATAGTGCCGGCCTCAATATATTACTGCAATATATAATTATGCCTACATAAAGTGTTCACTTTATTAGATCTACTCTAATAATTACATTTGGACCGCCTTTACTTTTAGAACTACTTCAATTCTTTTTTAAAAGATTCAACAATTTCCTGCAAACATTATTGAGAAATATGGGTCTCTGCTGTTAGTATGGCATCCCACAATTTTTCGAGATCAGTTGCATCTTGTGGAGTCGAATCTCTATTTCCACCACATCCGAAAGGTGCTCTATGGGATTGGGATCCGGTGAGTATGGAGGTCACAGTAAACCCATTGCTTGTGTTTCATGAACCACTATTTTTTTTATTTGTGATAAAGTGCATTGTGCTGCTGCAAGTGGATGTACTTGAACCATAAACTGAAGCACATGGTCAACCGCGATATCTTGATAGGCTGCATCGTTTAAAACAAACCTGTTATTGGTTCGAAGGTTGCTAATGTATGCAAAGAAAATATTCCCTTAAATTCCACTATCACCGGCAACGAAACCACAACCACCACTACCACCACTATCACAACCAGTAGCGTAAACCATTTACAAAGGGTAGGATAGATTCATGACTTGCATGTTGTTTACATCAGATTTTGGCCTTACAATCCGAATATCACAGCAGAAATCGAGACTTATCCGACCAGGTGAAGTCTTGCCCAATTCTTGTGGTACTAAGCGAATTGTAGCCACAATTCCTTGTTCTTTAAAATGATTGGCACCTGGTGAGGTCTTCTACTGCATTAGCTAATCTATTTCAACCATTGTGTGAATAAATAAAAATCCTCTTCTGAATACCTCCGTTGTAAAGAAAGTTGTTGCTTTTCGATCAGTTTAACCAGTCTGACAATTTTCCT